>VZRI01002342.1:95776-121637 GCA_013397515.1 Upupa epops | reverse complement strand
CTCCAGCAGCTCTGTGTAAAAAGCTTCCTTGACCAGGAATCAAACCCGGGCCAGAGGTGAGAACACCAAATCCTAACCACTAGGTTGAAACATGAATCGTAGTGCTTCCCTTCGTAAGATTAAGTCGGTTAAGTACAAAGATTTCGGTAATGATTAACAGAGTGCCTGGCAGGCAGCAGTTGCCACTCTGTGTTATGAAAGATCAATTATTTTATTGTTTTCCTGTTCTTCAAGTTTAGTTGCACTTGGCAGCAATTGGATTTCATTGGTGTAGTTACAGAAAAGCAAACAAAACTGGCCAAAATAATAACACAAGCTTAAGGAGGATTCCAAGGAACAACAGAAAGAGGAGTTTCTCCTACTCCATCCTTGCTCCCTGCTGTGCTGGTTGTTTATCATTAGCACTATTTGTAGTAGCTGGTTTTCTGGTTTAAGACCTAAAATACATTCTTCCTACTTCGTTTGAAATCAGATGCAGCCCTCACATTTCTTCAGGTTTATCTGAGTTGGGACTACTGTAAAAATCAAGATGTTTCAGATTTTCTGCATCCCCTTGCTTAGGACTGTTATGGTTTTAAAAAAAGAGTAAGATAGCTGTATTTTTAGAGGCAGTACTAAAATACCGTCTGATATCTAGACAGTTGTAACAATGCTACCAAGAGGTACCACAGCAATTCATAACATTTAACAAGACACGTTCAAAACAGCATGACTCTACCTCTACTCTAGCAGAATTCAAATGAATGAGCAGAGGAAGTAAGAGTAACGAATACCACATCATTTTGCCTTGTTCTCTCATCAGCTTTGCCAGCATGAATTATTTATGTTGCCTGAGCGAGTAGAATCAGCCTCATTCACAACTCCACACAGGTGACAAAACGTAACAGGCAGGGATAATGATGATGATCTCTTCTTGCCATCAGTTATTTTTCTACTATGCTGGTTATGAACTCACATTTTTGAATCTACTCCTGCTTCATTACCATAGCATAAGACATCTGGAAATGTGGCTCAATAGATTTTTTTGGGAGTGCTGAGAATTCTGGGGCAGTTTTGAATTCAGGGAGCTGACGCCACCACAATTTTCCCCATTCCTCAATATTCTGTTACATCTACCAAAACTGCTTTGATGAAGGAAGTAGAACAACTCCCTTATGAGGACAGGCTGAGGGAGCTGGGTCTCTTGAGCTTGGAAAAGAGGAGGCTGAGGGGGGACCTCATGAATGTCTACAAATATGTGAGGGGTGGGTGTCAGGAGGATGGAGCCAGGCTCTTCTCAGGGTCATCTGGTGATAGGACAATGGGCAATGGGTGCAAGCTGGGACAGAGGTTCCATATCAAGCATCAGCAGGAACTTCTTCCCAGGGAGGGTACCGGAGCACTGGAACAGGGTGCCCAGGGGGGTTGTGGAGTCTCCTTCTCTGGAGATGTTCCAGACTCACCTGGCTGTGTTCCTGTGTGACTTGGTCTGGGTGATCCTGCTGTGGCAGGGGGATTGGACTGGATGAACTTTCAAGGTCCCTTCCGATCCTTAATGATTCTATGAATCCATGATTACTACAGCATTTGATGTCACACAGCTTGGATGCTGCTCTAAGCTAACTAGGAAAGTGATTATCCTAGAACTAGAATTGCCTAGATGATTTTGAGTCATCTTTGATTGTCCTTACTCTGCATTAGCCATTATCCTTCAGCCTCAAGCATCTGATTTGAATCTGTTGCTCAGGTACTTAGGACCCTACCGTTGCATTAAAGACATCAAAACCACAACACACTGTTCACTCACACCTATTGTGTTATGTCTGTAGCTCTCTTTATCTCAAAGTCCCTTCTTTCCTCCTTAAGTCAAGAAATGCAACTGCATATTTGAGCCATTCAATAGAATGCACAGACCCCAGATATTGTCATCTCAGTCCTGTATCCACTTTTCCCCTTGAAGCCCTTCACAACTCAGATGATTTGACATTAAATGAACTGACATTGGATGAACAAGATGTCAGGTAAGTGAATAGCTAGAGAGAAGGAGAAACAACAGACCCTGATGTGAAATCTCCCAGTATTTCACACAGAGTTAGTGCCTCCAGCAGAAGACAAATAATTGTGTATTAGAGCATCAGAGAGGAAAGCAAAGATTAATGTGGGAATCAGTTTCTGAATGTGTCTCGAGACTGGTGCTTATCTTAGAAGTAACGCACAGCAGGCTCGATGGATACGCTCTGCAGTGACAAGGCAGAGAGTAGAGCTTTGAGCAGAATCCCAAGTGGGAAGGGCTAAGTTCTGAAAGGTTGGCACTCTGGCATTCAACACAGGAAAAGGCAAAAGGCAGAGAATTGAGGAAAACAGAGAAATAAGCAATGTAGAACTGGTGGTGAGAAAAAAGATGGAGAAGGAAGAGGGGTGTGAAGGAGAAGGAGACAGTCTAAGTGATCCTGCTATGGTAGGGGGATTGGACTAGATGATCTTTCAAGGTCCCTTCTGATCCCTAATGATTCTATGATTGTATGATTTCCTTCCAAGTAGTAATCAGGAGGCAAATTCTGGCCTTTCCATTCCTTCCTTTAGTCTGGTTTATGAGGTTTAAAGCTGTTGTCCTTGTAAGACTGCAGAATACCCCAGTGGAGGGGTCAGTCAAATCTTTCAGGACTGTTGAGTCTGGGTTTTTTTGGTCTTTTTCCTCTCTTGTATATGAGGGTTGATATATGCTTAGGCAGCTCTGGTTTTTATTTGTACAGTTGCCTTGTACTGACAAAGAGCACCTATAAAACAGGAGCAGCATGGTGATGAAATGTTTACAACATTCTTTTTACTAGGGCTATAGCGAAATGGGGGACCATTCAGTCAGGAATAAAAAGCAACTTTAGCAAGCAAATAACTGAGTACTTGCAAAACACATTTCACTTGGCTGACTGAGTGCCAGACATTGAAACCCTGGCAAAAAGCTCGCTGCTATGCTGTAATGCAGCTTTGCCCTAGTTTGAGTTTCAAACAAGAATAATCTGCCAACTTCCAGGTTAGTAGGAGGTTCCGTATCAATATCATCAGGAACTTCTTCCCAGGAAGGGTACTGGAGCACTGGAACAGGCTGCCCAGGGGGGTTGTGGAGTCTCCTTCTCTGGAGACATTCCAGACCTGCCTGGCTGTGTTCCTGTGTGACTTGGTCTGGGTGATCCTGCTGTGGCAGGGGGATTGGACTGGGTGATCTTTCGAGGTCCCTTCCGATCCCTAATGATTCTATGATTCTATAAAGTAGGAAATCAGCCTCATGCTTTACCACACGGGATTAAGCTTAAGCACTAAGAAAAAGCCTAGACAAAAATTGTTCCTTTGCAGATATATGAGAGAGAGAGAGAGAGAGAGAAAGGAGAATTGATAAAACTGGCACAAATATTTAGAAGAGACCTAATTCTGGATAGATATCTACAGGCTTTTATCTCTAGATAAATGACTCTGGTTAGATAGTCTGACCTCCTGGGTAGGGTCTTCTAGCAAAACTGATATTCAATTTAGTAAATAAAGAAGAACACATGAGAAAAATTAAATTCTGATGTGGCCTTTCCCCACTCTGTTTTTCTACACATAAGAAGACTTCCAACTTTTATTTTCTGTGAATTCTTCTATTCAAATGAAATCTATGATTTGATACCCTGCCTTCATTCTGGGACACCCAGCTTCGATATTTCCTTTAGCTAAGGGAATTTGGATTTCTATTTACAATAGAGTATCCAAACCATTAGACACATGTGCATTCTTTTTGGTTTGAAACTGCTCTTCTTTCTTTTTTTTTTCTTAGTGGTTGGTGCTTCAGACTCACAAAATCCCCTTGGTTCTGCTGACCACCTCTTACTACTGCAGATTCTCATTAGAAATTTAAGGGTTAACGTGGTCTTCACTTTCGTAACATGATTGAGCTTGAAAACATAGCTCACAAGATCACACAGTTTAACCCCAGAAATTAATCAACCATATAAATAACTGCAGCCAAGCCCATGCCAATTAGGATTGCATGCATTCATGTCAAAAGGGTATCTGTGTGTTCCCATCTGGAACAGTTTCTTCTACACTTGCAATTAGTTCAGGTGAACCTCAGCAAACAGACTGAGCTAGAATCAAGAATGAATTTAAAAACACTATTAGGCATATTTAGGGCTACAGAGTACATATCTACATCTACACAGCTGAAGGGAAGGAAGGGAGGAAACCAAACCGAACATCTCCTAAAGAGGGGGCATCAGTGACCAGGACAGACATTTGTTAAAGGCAATACCTAGCAGCTGGTTCTACCTTCAGAGTAGCCTCAGGTATTGCTTGCAAGAAGCTTAAAACCACAGTGGAACATTCTTATTCTGGTAATACATTTCTTAAGTCTGTCACAAAGTCATTCTAACCTCTAGACCTACACAAGGTCTAGAGAGACACTTATCCATGTCAAGACGTACAAATCCAATATCACTGTATATGCTGCATAGGTTTCCAGTGCTTCCTGAGGCATATGCATTCACACAGGCAGGTGACAAGGATTACAGGCTCTTTGTGAAGGTTTGCATGTGAAGAATGAAGAATTTATTTGTATTAAGAACACTATAAAGCACTGTGCTCACTACTGTTTTGCAGTTGTACAAGGTAATTGAAAAATCTAACAAATCCTGGCTGTAAAGGCTGCCTTTGCAAACAGGTGTAAACTGAATTGCAGAGGTTTTTCTGCATCAGTCTCTGGTACAGGTTTTGTGAGATCAAGTCATTTCAGCACTCTGCCTCGTGTCTCTATGAGAAATAGGAAAAGGAATACTCATTACTGGGCTTATTTATTTGTAGCATTGCTGGGCACTGCTGCTATGTGTATAAGCACTATTATGTGCACATAAAAAGGGATACTCTTGTCCTACCCGAACGTTAGTGTCTGATTAGACCCTCTGGGGCAAATGCATTCCAAACAATTAATCAGATCCATAGTATTCAAATCGGTCAGGAAGGCTACAGACATTCCAAATGGGAGGTTTTTGGCCTGCAAGCAAGCAGAGGTCAACGTGAACTCAGAGGACCTGTCAGCAGACCACCCATTAACAAAGATTTCACCATTAATTATTTCCTTTCAATGGAAGACTGATGGAAGAAATAAAGAGCAACTAACAGGGTTTAATGAGTTTATGGCATAAATGTAGATAAACTATTTCACTTTGTGCTGTATTTGCATGTCTTTAGAACTGTAAGTGGACTTGGAAAAGATAAGGGCATATAGACAAAATAATTTAACCCTACATAGATTTGGCAGAATAGTAAGGGAGATTTAAGATGCTGGTGTTCTGTATTAACATGTCTTCATTGTACTAACAACGCTAAAATAAATAGCTGTGCTATTTGCCATGGCTTTAACAATGATCACGTTAGCTCACTCCCTGTGAATAATGTATGAGGAGGAATTCAACGTATTCACCNGGGCTATGTTAAGCAGTAAGTAACAATCTCTTGTTTTAACTTCCATATCATTATTTCTGTGCAGTTAGAGAGTGGTTGGAAAATTGCATCTAGAGTAGCTTTCCATTTGTTAGCGTTTTCAGATTCAGCCTCAGTGTCAGATGAAGGCCAGTCTGGGAGTTAGCCTATTTTAAATCCTTTAGCTCCTCAATGCATTTTTAATAAGCTATAGAGGAATAAATTAAATCTTGTTATTGGGAAACATTACAGGGTTATGCTCTTGTGAGTATCTAGATAGTGTTAATTATCCAAGGAAAGATGTATTTTGCACTTAAAAATGGTGTAAAAGGCTACGTTCACAAATTAAGGCTCTCACACAATTTAGAACAGAAAATGCTTATTAATAATAGCAATATATTGGTGAGCCATGACTTCCAGCTGAACGAAGTTATGTGGGTAAGAAGATATCATTATCAAGTTTATTTAACCCAGTTCATTTTCTCTGTTTTATTACCCTAAAGAAAGCTACACTTCATAATCAGAACCCCTTTCAAAACCTTAACTGACATTGAAGACCATAGGACCTTGAGTCACCCACTCCCCCACTGTGAATTTCCTGAGGAAAAAGCCATGAGGCTCTGTGGTATCTGTGCTGGAGAGTCAACAAGCTCCTGTCCAACTGGGCTGAGAAAACAATTGTAACCAAAAGAAAACAGTGAAGATGAGCAGTAGTGGAACAGAAGTGGGGTAACTTCATTCTGTTGCTAATCTTTGTAGAGAATCAGAACCGTAGAATCATTAGGGATCAGAAAGGACATCAAAAGAGCATTCAGCCCAATCCCCCTGCCACAGCAGGATCTCTAGACCAAGTCGCACAGGAACACATCCAGGCAGGTCTGGAACATCTCCATAGAAGGAGACTCCACAACCCCCTGGGCAGCCTGTTCCAGGGCTCCGTTACCCTCACTGGGAAGAAGTTCCTCCCAATCAACAGTAAAGGGGGATAACACTAGTCCTGTCACCAGTCAAGACTGGGGAAATAGGGCTTACTCACATGGTTGGTGGAAGGAAAACAATTAACAGTGCAAATGAAACTGCAAGGTGATGAGAGCAGGCTTGAGGATGGATAATCAGCAGTGATTGTAACAGATACCTGTTCAGTAGAATTACAGTATGACACCCCCACCTGCCCTGCTTCACCACTGCTGGGGAATGCGAACTTCTTATTGGAGCGGGACAGGGGAGAGGAGGGATGGAGAGGAACACCTTGCATGAATCTTGAACGTAGATTTCTTGTGTGAAAGCGCTTGTATAATCAGACACTATTTTTCTAATAATTAGATTTCCCTGTTTTTCTCACTGTAGACAGAAGCTGTGGATTCAGAAAAGAAAGCTGCAAAAATCTGATCCAGCAGCAGTACAGATTGGGTCTGTAGTCATGGAGTCCATAGGGAATTTTGGATGTCAATTTGTCAACTACTCTATCTCAACAGTTGTTGCATGGTAATAATCCTTCGGAGGGATTTGAGGAATCCTTTTATAAAAGATAGCATGAAATAGAAATGCAGATCATAGCGTAATGGTACTGTGTTATTAGGAAATCATAATTTAGAGAACCCTGAGATACCCGGAGCTGTTTTGCACCGCTTCCTTATATAAAATAAAAGACATATGCCATTTCATTTAGATAGGTGTCATCTTGTTCTCTGTCAGAGCTTCTTTTCAGATGCCAGCCTATATGCTAATCAAAACACAATGCTGAGCCCACTTAACTAGGAATAGAATAACAGCTTAAAAAATAAACCCTAGCCATTTGTTGATTTCCTGCACTTAATCGGCTTAGGATTCAACAAACATTTCTGTTGAGAACGAGTAGACACTTTCTGGCTCTTTGAAAGTGATGTTCAAGCACATACGAATTGTGGGTCAGTACTTGGGTTTTTTAAAACATCATCAAGTAATCTTATTATGCTCCTTAGGTAGCATGTGGCTCACACATCCAGGGATAATTCCATTCCATTTTGAATAAAGATTCCTGCCCCAGGGGTCCCGAGTTTGTTAGTAGGTGTCAATGCAGTCTGACTGTCTGCTCTACTGAAACAATATTCTACAATATTTATTCAGTTCCTTATTGAGACGTGACAATGTGTGCTCTGCCTCCACACAGCTACGGGGGATGAACTTGTTCCCATCGGCAGAGTTTGGCTTAGCACAGTGTTTGTGTTTGTGCTTGATGAATGATAGGATCCCTTAATGAATGTTGCTCATTCCATTAAACTGCTGTTGCCCTTCTATGAAAGCAGAACAGTACCCTGGGGGGGTTAGAAGGGGGGTGGCTAGCAGATCAAGAGAGGTTCTTCTCTACCTCTACTCTGCACTGGTGAGACCGCATCCGGAGTATTGTGTCCAGTTCTGGGTCCTTCAGTTCCAGAAGGACACAGAGCTGCTGGAGGGTGTCCAGCGTAGAGAAACGAAGATGATGAAGGAAGTAGAACAGCTCCCTGATGAGGAAAGGCTGAGGGAGCTGGGTCACTGGAGCTTGAAGAAAAGGAGGCTAGGGGTGACGTCATTCATGTCTATAAATATGTGAGGGGTGGGTGTCAGGAGGATGGAGCCAGGCTCTTCTCAAGGTTATCTGGTGATAGGACAAGGGGCACTGGGTGCCAGCTGGAACAGAGGAGGTTCCCTATCAATATCAGCAGGAACTTCTTCCCAGGGAGGGTACCGGAGCACTGGAACAGGCTGCCCAGGGGAGTTGGGGAGTCTCGTTCTCTGGAGACGTTCCAGACCCGCCTGGTTTTGTTTCTGTGCAACTTGGTCTGGGTGATCCTGCTGTGGCAGGGGAATTGGACTGGATAATCTTTCGAGTTCCCTTCTAATCCCTAATGATTCTATGATTTTATGATAAAATACACTTTCTTCTTATGAAGTTAATAAACTTACAGAAACATAAAGGACATACAGTCTGGAGGCATCAGTTACCTATTAAAAGATTCAGTCTAGCTCATGTACTGAACACTATTTTGCTGGAAAGTTTATCCCTGCTTCCTAAATCCTACACATGAATCCGTTCCTACTGACAGTAATAGCTACCCACAGCTACCAAAACAGCTAAAAGTCATCTGAAGAGATTCATTTTCTGCAAAGCAGAAAAGAATACAAAATCGTGTCTTTCCAATGAGTATTTATACCTCTATCACAGACTGAAATTACTACTGGAGGACAAACACAAGGGATAAACTCTCTTTATAGAAAAACTCACCAGAAGCGGTAATAACACGGGGCTTGAAATATTAGATTCTACATTAAGAGCTTTTATAGCGTTCAAACAATCTCACTAGCATCAGGCCTTTGGCTGTCAAAGCAACAGATCCTGCATAAAGCAGATAAGCTCCACCAAGGCCCTTATTTGTAAACACAGTACAGCTGCCAAGTGCCTCAGAATATTCTTAACTTACCTGATCACGTAGATGGGAGCAGACTGTAGAACAGAATTTGTCAGCTTGCAAATGGAATGGGTGTCTCCCGATCTGCAACAGATCTTTCAAGTATTAAAAATGGATAAAGATAAGGTGCCACTCAAATCCTGCAGGTGACACGTAACACATTTACGAGAGATAAAGCCAAATTATTGCTCAGGGCAACAACCTCCTTTCTTCCTAATGAAAGGACAAGGGGCACTGGGTGCCAGCTGGAACAGTGGAGGTTCCATATCAATATCAGAAGGACCTTCTTCCCAGGGAGGGTAACAGAGCATTGGAAGGGGCTGCCTAGGGGGGTTGTGGAGTCTCCTCTAGAGACATTCCAGACCCACCTGGATGTGTTACTGTGTGACTTGGTCTAGGTGATCCTGTTATGGCAGGGGGATTGGACTAGATGATCTTTCAAAGTCCCTTCTGATCCCTAATGAGGCTATGATTCCTCCTCTGCTCACTTCTATCTTTAATTTTAGACTCTGTATTATTAATCAAGTACCAGTGCTTCCTCTCCTACACCCCACTTTGTTATTTTCAAAAATCTTTGTCAGCTGGGAGACTGAAGAAACTACTTCTTGCCATTTACATTTTTAATTCCAACCTCACCTGAGACAGGCAAACAAAGGAAGGAAAAATATTCACAAAAATTGTTTGTTGGTTTTGCCCTGTAAAAAACAAGATGAGATACTGAGGGAAAGAGGATGAAGAGCCAGGCAATTTCTGGAATTTGGACAGGCAAACTATTTTGATAGCATGGATTTGGAATTTTTTCTCTTTAAAAGAGCAACTGGCACTGATGATCAGGACACCAGAACTCTAGGTTAAGCTCCATCATTAATAAAAGGGTTATAGAATTGCCAGTAACTTGATTTTTAACTATAACTTCTCTTTCACATCCCATCCCATCCCATCCCACCCCATCCCATCCCATCTTATCCTATCCTATCCTATCCTATCCTATCCTATCCTATCCTATCCTACAACTTCACTATCACTACTGATAGCTCTACCAGTAGCTAGTCAGTGCCTGTTCATGTCACTCCATAACAATCACCCCTCCCAATACTCCAGCTTCTCTCCCTTCCTGCATAAGGAGTAGAAACTGCATTCTGCTAAATGTGTTTGCTGAAGGAATCTCAACGTTCAGTGACTTTTGTCTTTCAAGCGTGACAACAAATTTCACATCTTTGGTGGCTGTGACCATGTTTTCACACTAAGCCTTTGCAAACTGCCCGCAGCCGACAGGTTTGGGAGTGAAAACCCACTAATTACATGATCTAATGCCAGAATCTGTCAATACAGTTTTAAGCTGTGGTTGGAAAGGAGTGTAATGGTTTAGAGAGTGAGGGTGTAAATCGGTTTGGGTGAATAAATGACTGAATAAATGTAAATATTGCTTTAGCATAGTTTTGCAGGTCTTCAAAGTAGAGAAAACCATAGAAACACTGTGTACCAGAGAAGAGTTGCCATCTATATCTGTGGTGAGTTCAACCTAGCCGACACCCATGCAGCCTCCCACTCCTTCTCTTTCCCACAGGATGGTGAGAAGACAGAAGAATGAAGATTCATGGGTCATGCTGCTGACAGTTTAAGAGGGAAAGTAAAAGCTGTGCACATAAGCCAAGCAAAATAAGAATGAATTCTCTCCTTCTGTTGGCAGGCAGATGTCCAGCAGGCTTCAGCATGCATAAAGTCTCCTTGCGAAGACAAGCATCACCAATATTAACATCCTCCCTTCCTCCTCCTTGCCCTGAGCCATTCTGGCTGAGGCCCCATGTCAAATGGAATACCCTCTTTGGCCAGCCAGGGGCTGCTGTCCAGGCAGCGTCTGTTGCCAGCCTGCTGGTCTTCTGCACAGGGTGTGGAGAAGAAGCCTTGACATGGTGCAAGCACAGTAGGCAAAGCCCCGCTCAGCAATAGCCAAGGCAGTTTTAGCCCCAAGTGCAAAACACAACTGCTTTTATGAAGAAAGTTAACTCCTTCCTAGCCAGACCCAGAGAAATCCCTACTCCTTGCTCCATATCTTTCATGTTGTCATGTTTCAGGTTATGTGTCTTGCTATCCTCTGACCATCCTGTTCCTACATTGTTTATGTCTGTACTTGACTCAATATTTTCTACTCACTCAGCTAACTCTGACTCCATTGTAGTATTGATCCTGCTAAATCATAGCCTTCTTTTTCCTTTCCATTCTAATTCTCACTCTTGAAATCCTTTTACCAACACTTACATTTGTTCTACATGCTTAAACCATTTTCACAGGTAACAATCAGATATAGAAAGACTTGTTAACTACTATTGCCTGTTCCTTGACATATATACTTCCTCAGTCTATCCCATGGTGTTACTCCATCATTCCACATCCCTCCCCCCCTAATGTCCATAACACTAATTGATAAGTTGTGCCCCATCTGTCAAGGTCACTTCAGAAAGGAAAAGCAGAGTGTTGGATTACTGGATGCTAAGATCAGCTTGGGTTCAGTCCCTGCCTCAGCCATGTCCTCACAGGCTCTCTTTCCCCTGCTCTCATGATGGTGCTGAACACAGGCTCAGTAGGCAGAGCCTAAGCCCCAAAACAGTGCTAGGAGTAGCTAGGTGTCACTGGGATATCATAGAATCATTAGGGATCAGAAGGGACCTCGAAAGATCACCCAGTCCAATCCCCCTGCCAAAGCAGGATCACCTAGACCAAGTCACACAGGAACACAGCCAGGTGGGTCTGGAACGTCTCTAGAGAAGGAGACTCCACAGCCCCCCTGGGCAGCCTGTTCCAGTGCTCCGGTGCCCTTCCCGGAAAGAAAATCCTGCTGATATTGATATGGAACCTACTCTGTTCCAGCTTGCACCCAGTGCCCCTTGTCCTATCACCAGATGACCCTTAGAAGAGCCTGGCTCCATCCTCCTGACACCCACCCCTCACAGATTTATAGACATGAGTGAGGTCACCCTCAGCCTTCTCCAAGCTCAAGAGACCCAGCTCCCTCAGCATTTGCTGGCTCATAGTCATCCTGCTGTCCACTAGGAGCCCCAGGTCCCTTTCTCCTCCACTGCTCTCCAACAGGGCAGTCCCCCCCTATCCTGGTCCCCGGGGTTGTTCTTGCTCAGATGCCAGACTCTACACTTACCTTTGTTGTATTTCATTCAGTTTCTCTCTGCCCAGCTCTCTAGCCTGTCCAGGTCTCGCTGAATGGCAGCACAGTCTGCTGGGGTATGCAAGTCACACGAGTAATTTAACAAGAGTACTTGCATGTTCAGGCACATCCCAGTAGGTCCTGTTTCTGATCCTGGGGGGGTCAAAGTTTTGTCTCTTCCTTCTGCTCCAGCAGTGAGTAGTCTGGATTTGACAAGAGTTTGGCAGAGGACACTGCCAGGATAGCAGTCCAGATTTACCAGAGGGATATTCCACAGAGTGATGTAGTGCTCAATAAAAGAAGCACAGGGACAGAAGTCAATATTAGCAGTGGTGAGGAAGGAGTGAAAGAAGGTACCTGGCATAAATCACGAACACTCTAGGACACGGAAGGATGCATTCCTCTGTTCAGGCCACTGGATTTTGTTCCTCATCTTTTGAGTTCTTGGCAGATTTTCCGTGGGTGAGAAGTCCCTTTGATAAATTTCATTAAGTGAAGGAATATGAAAGGTTGTGTTCTGCCATCAGGATGACAAATGTCTCTTCTTCTTCCTTAACCTTTGAATCAATCTATGCAGCGCAGAGTAACTGTGTCAGCTTCATGCCCATAAGCTCTTCTCATCTTTCTGCTGTTTTGCAGCTGGTGAAAGACAGAGCAGCCACCACATAGAGTTTGGAAATCAATCTCAAATGTTGATCTGAGTCTTTCTCGTGAGAAATCACATTTCCAACAGATTGAACTTGTTAAAGTCTTTTACTTATAGGAAAGATGTTGCAGTTCGCTTCAGAGAACTAGTTTTCTGGTTCCTAACATTCTTCCTAAGAGACTGTGTATGGGGAGCAAGGAGATGAAGAGGAATTTTAAATCATTCTGAATAAATTTAAATGTGGTTTTAAGTAATTAATATGTGAACTGGGAATTCATAGAAGTAGATGTTTTCTATTCACAGGACAACTCAGAATGACAGAAGTGGTTTCCAGGTCACAATGAGAAGATTTTATGATATCAAATGGAGAGATATTTTGCCCTTCTGCAGTACCCCTGAATTACTTTTATTTGATCTCTGCTTGTTCCCCACTCCTTTTTGCTTTATGGTTTTACTTCTACTTTATTTGATTAATCCTTCTTTGCAGAGAGTGGAGAATTCTAGTTCTTTTTTCTGAAGAGAGCCATGAGGAAAAGTGTTCATGGGCCTTCAGCACCCACCCTGCTTTCTTTTCAATTGTATGCTACTCTCCCTTAACACACTATCAACCTCATCCTATTGTCCCTCCCCAGAGCGATTATAGGATAAGATCACACCCAGTGAGGTTCACTGGCACTAAAGACTGATGGCTTGAGTTCATTTGCTGAAACACACAAGAACAGAGTAAAAATATTGGGGGACTGCACCAGAACCAAGACTGCTCAGTGGCTTGACTCATGTCCCATGGAGTGTTGATCCTTCTAGCTTCTCGTCTTTCCTTGCCTTCCAGTATTAGGGCTATGATCTCACCAGGTGGCCTGGATATAGTGGGACAGCTCACACTGCAGCAGTGCTGCAATGGGAAGGTGCAGCAAGGTTTTTACAAAGCATGTTAGCAGATAGTGAGAAGTTCTTCTCCCCCTCTACTCTGCACTGGTGAGACCACATCTGGAGTAGTGTGTCCAGTTCTGGGCCCCTCAGTTCCAGAAGGACACAGAGCTGCTGGAGGGTGTCCAGCGTAGAGCAACAAAGACGATGAAGGAAGTAGAACAGCTCCCTTGTGAGGAAAGGCTGAGGGAACTGGGTCTCTTGAGCTTGGGGAAGAGAAGGCTGAGGGGAGGATCTCATTCGTGTCTATAGATGTGTGAGGGATGGGTGTCAGAAAGGTGGAGCCAGGCTCTTCTCAAGGTCATCTGGTGATAGGACAAGGGGCAATGGGTGCAATCTGGAACAGAGGAAATTCCGTAGAAATATCAACAGGAACTTCTTCTCAGGGAGGGTACTGGAGCACTGGAACAGGCTGCCCTGGGCAGTTGTGGAGTCTCCTTCTCTGGAGATGTTCCAGACCTACCTGGATGTGCTCCTGTGTGACTTGGTCTGGGTGATCCTGCTGTGGCAGGGAGATTGGACTGGATGATCTTTCGAGGTCCCTTCCGATCCCTAATGATTCTATGATTCTATGTATTCCTTTAATACCACTTGACAAAGCTGTAGAAGCTCCAAATGTATCATGTTTCAACAAGTTCTGTAACAATACCAGTACAAGTTAAAGAACTTCTTAATGCTGATAAGAAAAGAGGCTCAGTATTCATTTGGTGCTTATGAAAGGCTGGACAATGCATTTGAGACCCAAACACATCACACACTGCTTCAGTGGTTTTAGTATTCAAAGAGCAAAGTGTTTTACTTGTGCAAATCAACTTTTGTCTGCCTCTTGGAAATAAACTCAGGCTAGAGCAGATGTTCATTATGGAAAATAGCAGGCTAAATGGCTAAGATTTGGCAACAGGGTAAACAACTCAGAACAAGGACTTCATAATAGGTAGCAGTAGAGTCCCACCTGTAATTATCTGTTGTATTATGAGTGAGAAAGCACAAAACATTTCCTTAAGGTGTGGGGAAAGTAGTGATGCATAAAGCAGGCTTACTACCCAGCAGGTGGTGATCTATGCCCAGGCAGTCCTCTAGCATCAATCAGCCCTTTCTGGCCAACTAATATATATATATATATATATAGTAATCATGACATTATACGGTGTGGAGTCTCTCCTTGACTAGTGTGGGTCAGTTGTCCTGGCTGTACTCCTTTCCTATAAGGGAGGAGCTACTGAAGGAGCTTGGACTGTTTAGTTTGAGGAAGAGATGTCTAAGGGGAGACCTTATCACTCTCTGCAACTACTTGAAAGATCACTGTAGAGAGGTTGGTGCTGCTCTCTTATCACAGGTCATTGTTGACAGAACCAGAGGGAAGGGCTTCAAGCTGCAACTGGGGAGGATTACACTGGACATCAGGAAAAAGTTCTTCACAGAAGGAGTAGTAGAACACTGGAATAGGCTGCCCATGTTGATGATTGAGTCACCACCCCTGGATGTGTTCAAGAGTTGGTTGGAGGTGGTGTTAGCGGGTAGAGTTCAGGGGTGAACTTGTGGAGTAGGGTTAATGACTGGACTTGATGATCCGAAGGGTCTTTTCCAACCTGAGTGAAGTAGATGAGAATACATATGAAAATACAGTAATTCGTGCCTTTACTAAATAAGGACTTTTAACCCCAAAGTCCTTTTGATTTTGTAACAGCTATTGTTTGCAAGGAGAGAGTTTAGACAGCAAACACTTCTCTAAGCTGCCTGTGGTATGATGGTGGTGTAAGCGCACCACCTTCTGGTGTTAAAAGATCGCTTGAGAAGAAGCAGGTAAAAGAATGTCTGCGTATCGCTCAAAAAATCAGGACCATCCATCAGACATCGGGAAAATGATGGGGTTTTCTTTGCCTGAAACATTCTAAAGAATTTGCTTTCCTTTTCCATGGAAAATTGTGTACAAAGAGAATGGAATGGAAAGAATAGAATAGAGTAGAATAGAATAGAATAGAATAGAATAGAATAGAATAGAATAGAATAGAATAGAATAGAAATAGGAATGGACCTCAAGATCATCTAGTCCAACCCCCTGCTACAGCAGGATCACCCAGACCAAGTCACACAGGAACACACCCAGGTGGGTCTGGAACGTCTCCAGAGAGGGAGACCCCACAACCTCCCTGGGCAGCCTGTTCCAGTGCTCCATTACACTCAGTTCTTGAAAGAAGCAAAGCCCACAAGAAGTGCAACTTAGTTAAAAGTTTATGATTCCCAATGCTAGACAAATACGCTTCCAATGCCAGCTATGAGTTGTTTCTCACATACTGAATGGAAGTCTGCTATCTTCATTTCTTCTCTTCAGTTTCGTTTGTAGCTCATGGTAGCTGTACCTGTTCAAGCATTTGGAGATTGAGTTGTCTGTAAATTTCCTTGAAATAAACATCTGCCCAAATATTACTTTGGTGGGAAATTATTCTAGTGTTGAAAGGTAATGCAAATCATACAGAAGATCTCATGAGGGCCCGCATCTGAGAGAGGCAAAGCGTGACTGTTGCAAAGCAGTAGACCCAGGTAGACACAGCACACTGGGGTTTACAGCAGCCAGCAGGGAACGGGAAGTGTGCCCCCCCTGTAGTGATATAAGATTATCAGCTAAGTCTGTAGCACTTGTTTAAATCATAACTTAGCTATTCAAGACTGAGTTTCACCACCCCAATCTCTGTCCCTTCTCCACAGCTAAATCCTTCTTCCCCCAGCTGTGAGTCACTATCTTGCTATTTCCCTGCAGAGCAGATGTGATTAGAGCAGAGACCTGAGGTACATATCTGATTCCCCTCCCAAACTCGTGAGATCTCTCAACTCCAGGTGCTCTACTTCTTCAGTAAGTGCATCAGCCACCAAGCTATTCTATATAATAAGGTCACACCACCACTTCCTTCTCTTGTGGACAGATTTGGAATGAAACTGTGTCACGCTCTGGGCTTTCATCAATATCAGTGACAAGCTGATGGAGGTCAAACATATTTCATCTTGAGATACATACTTGGATATACCATGCATCTGCCCTGGGATATGTGCACTGGCAGAACATTTGAAATGAAGGTTCTTTACCCATGAAGTTTTAAAAGCCTACAGACTGCTATCGTTTAGGCTACCTAAGTAGTAGTGTGTAGTTAAGACAACTCATGTACTGGGACTGAAATGACTTCTATTTTGTCTGAATCATGCTTTTGGTGCCTTTGTGTCCCTTGGACTCACATCCAGTTTTCATGATGCTTGTGGACCTGTCTACTCTTTGCCATGGTTTTAAAACCAGTACTCTCACAGTCCTACCCTCACAGCAGGAAAAGGTACAAACAAAAGGCCTGAGGGCTGAGACAAAGAGAAAGGAGGACTTGCTCACCACTAACAGGCAATCCCTTGGGAGACACTCCTGAAGAGCCACGCAGAGTGGCAGCATTTGCACTGTTGTGGGCAACCAGTGCCTTATTGCTCTGTTTTCTTACCCTGCTGGTTGTGAACGTAGCAGCTCACCCTGGCTTTCTTTAAACACCCAAGTGAAATTCTTCCAAATGAATGAAGACCTCTGCAACGAGGATACCTGCCTGCTTTGAAACAACTGCTTGGTAACTCCACTGTAGTTCATGAGGAGAAGCAAGCACGTCTGTGTGAAGTTCGTTTGTTCATAAAGAGTTCATGGGTTGGCTGAATCGTGCTGGAAATCACCTTCTTCCTTGGCATCGCTGCTCCGAGAGCTTTCGCATCCAGTTCGGCGGGTGCGCTGCTGCCCTCCGCCGGCTGGTCCCTCAGGCTGCACCAGACTGCCGCTCCCTGAATCAGGCGATGATGATGATGATGATTGTGTGATATTATCCACCAACAATTAAGAAAGGAGGCAATCCGAATTAGCGATTTCTCTGCTTTAAAAGCTCCTGGTTGTAAAACGCAGACAGTATGCTTTCTCTGTTTGCAGTGCTCACTGCTTTCACTGATGGTGGCAGCCTAAGAGGTAGAAAAGTATGTGATCATCATTGTACAGATGAAGACTGCTGGATTCAACCACACTTCTCATGAGCCTGCTTAGCTTGTCTGCATCAGCCCTGACTCACACTTGCAGTGTGGCACCTCAGTGGAGCATCTTTAGTGTTATTCTGCTGGTTACAGCACTGGGAGTGGTAATAGCAACTGATAGTTGAATAGAGACCTGTGTATGACCCATCACAAACTCACTCTCAAAAAAACTACTAGCTGTGATGCCAGACCAGCTCAGGACTGAAAGAGTGCATGGAGCAACTGAGGCAGTGGAGAAAGACAGGCAGAAGCAGCAGCAGCACGGCAGGTTTCTTGCTATTGCCTCAGCTTTATGCCTCCCTGCCAGCTACCTGCCACCCACCACTCCTGCCTACCACA
This sequence comes from Upupa epops, assembly GCA_013397515.1. Classification (NCBI taxonomy): domain Eukaryota; kingdom Metazoa; phylum Chordata; class Aves; order Bucerotiformes; family Upupidae; genus Upupa; species Upupa epops. The sequence continues at coordinate 103,666 of VZRI01002342.1, read as the reverse complement.
GCATCTGCTATGCCACTTCACCCTGTCCACTCACTTTGCTCTTACTCCTTCTTGCGGTAGGAGGAGAGAGCAACTATCTTTGAAACAAAGGAAAAATACAATGAATTGAGTTACACCTCTGTTTCAGAATAGTTTTCAAATGACTTTCCTCCTTCTGACCTTCTAATTCAGGGAAACAAAACTAGGTGAGAAACCCTGAGCCAGCAGCCTGCCCCCAGACACCGCCTGTCTGCAGATCTCTGTCATAATTTTCCCTTCCGCTCTCACTCTTTTAAAAAAGTGATAGGTTTGCTCTTCAGTGCTGTCTGGAACTATGAAGTGGTTGCTTTCTAGTTCCCTTAAAGGGGAGACAAACATTGTCTAAGTACAAGTAGAACTGTCACCACCCCTGCCACAGCCTCATGTAGCAGTTCCTGTGAGGTTTGTGGGGACAGCTGCTTCATTTTAGTGCAGGGAATAGAACAGGTCCCTGGAAGTCCTCAGTCTCCAACCCCCACCAAATCCTTCAAAGCAAAGTTAAATGCACACAGTGAAGATGGCACAAAGTTTGTCCATAATCTCAGTTCTATTTCCTTCAGCTTGTGACACAAGTTGCTTTGTGTAACCTCACTTTGTCCTTCACATTACAATCTCTTATCACACTGAATGCGCACAATATCCAGCACCCAGACGACATCCAGCACCTGGAAAACATCCAGGACCCAGTCCAGCCTAAGAGCAAACTTTTCTTCTCACTTCTTCCAAAGCAGAGCTCTTGTCTGACTGTACACAAAAGTGTAGAGTCTGGCATCGGGGCAAGAACAACCACAGGGACCAGGAGAGGTTGGGGACTGACCTGTTGGAGAGCAGTGGAGGAGAAAGGGACCTGGGGGTCCTAGTGGCCAGCAGGGCCTCTCAGCTCTTGTGGACAAGAGGGCAAACAGCATCCTGGGGGGGATCATAAGGGGGGTGGTTAGCAGATCAAGGGGGGTTCTTCTCTCCCTCTACTCTGCACTGGTGAGACCTCATCTGGAGTATTGTGTCCAGTTTTGGGCCCCTCAGTTCCAGAAGGACACAGAGCTGCTGGAGGGTGTCCAGCATAGAGCAACGAAGATGATGAAGGAAGGAGAACAGCTCCCTGATGAGGAAAGGCTGAGGGAGCTGGGTCTCTTGAGCTTGAAGAAGAGGAGACCGAGGGGAGACCTCATTTATGTCCACAAATATGTGAGAGGTGGGTGTCAGGAGGATGGAGCCAGGCTCTTCTCAGGGTCATCTGGTGCTAGGTCAAGGGGCAATGGGTGCCAGCTGGAACATAGGAGGTCCCATATCAATATCAGCAGGAACTTCTTCCCAGGGAGGGTACTGGAGCACTGGAACAGGCTGCCCAGGGGGGTTGTGGAGTCTTCTTCTCTGGAGATGTTCCAGACCCACCTGGATGTGTCCTTTGCGACTTGGCCTGGGTGATCCTGCTTTGGCAGGAGGTTTGGACTGGATGATCTTTCAAGTTCCTTTCTGATCCCTAATGATTCTGTGATTCTATGTATTCCTTTAATACCACTTGACAAAGCTGTAGAAGCCCCAAATGTATCATCTTTCAATCCAGATCAGAAAGGATTTTCCCCAGGGCTTTTCGATTGCTGCAGTGTTTCTAATCAGAATGATGCAGCCCTCCGTTTATCTAAAGCACAGCTCCTGCTAATTTCAGTTTCGGCGGTGAGTTTCAACATTTTTGCAGATGACACCGTTAGGACATCAGTCAGTCAGCCTGAAAATGAGGAACTTTCACTGAGTGACCACCTGTGAAATATCTGGTTTAAGGAACTATGTGGTGAAGACTAGGGCAGCTTGGAAATTTTTAGACAAAACAGAGCTTCACCAACAGGCTAGTCTGTGGTGCCCAGCGTGCTCAAAGATCTCAGACTGCAGGAACCTCTACTAAACTGAAAATGATGACTGGAAGAAACTCAGCTCAGTCTTCTGAAATGACTGTCACTTACTAAGCCAGGAATGCTGAAAGTCTTCAGATTCAAAGGAGCTTGGCAAGGCTTTTCCCTAGGCCAAAGAGCTTTGGAAATTGTACAATCATAGAATCATGGAATCATGAAATCATAGAATCATAGAATAATGGAATCATAGAAACATACTCATAGATTCATTAGGGATCAGAAGGGACCTCGAAAGATCATCCACTCCAATCCCCCTGCCACAGCAGGATTACCCAGAACAAGTCCAGGTGGGTTTCAAACATCTCCAGAGAAGGAGACCCCACAAACCCCAGGAAAACCCCCTCCAGTGCCCCATCACCCTCACTGCGAAGAAGTTACCGAATCAGTCAGGGTTGGAAGAGACCACAGGATCATCCAGTTCCAACCCCCCTGCCATGGGCAGGGACACCCCACCTTAGAGCAGGCTGCCCAGAGCCTCATCCAGCCCAGCCTTAAACACCTCCAGGGACGGAGCCCCAACCACCTCCCTGGGCAACCCAATCAAGTGCCTTGAGCTCAGTCTGGAAGAGGAGTTCACCTGACTGATGAGACACAGGATTTCCTGCAGCTGTTGGAATAGCTAATACTTATAAAGATTAAAAATAGGATCTGAAGAAGTTAAGTTCGCAAAACAGTGCTTTGAGAGGAGTGGGTTTAACTCAAACTTGAAACCATCCCAAACGTTCCGGTTATCAGACTCCAAGGGAAGTCAACGTAGCCACACAGCTGTTGAGCCAAGTGTCGCAGACAGAAAGTGAATGCAGTTTTTGTTGAAACAGGACTTGATAATTTCTATTCTTGCACATTCTGCCTCATTTATTCCTTTCTTCCAGTATTTCTGTAAGTTACTATGGCCCCAGCTTAAAATACTTTCCATCATTATCCCATTTTCCATAGGATAAAGGCAGTGTCTCCTGTTCACTGAGGGAAGAGGTGAGGGGAGCAGGGTGCATGTGCACAAGAAAGCAACTAAGGAAACTTGAGTGGATGAAGAATATTGCTCGGCCTCATGGCTCGATTCAATTTACACTCTTGAGTCCTGGGTCACACAGGACCTAATGACTGCTAGCAGCTCGCTGTGCCTAACTGGAAGCTGCTTTGTGCATTACGTCAATGTTTGCTGATACTTTTGAAGCACACACTGAGGAAGCCACTTTTCATTTGCACTCAGGAAATGAACACCCTTCCTTCCCCAGCAGGACCCTTGCCAACCTGTTCCCACCAGCCTGAGTCCTTTCTCTGGCCCTTATGACTCCTGATTTCTTACTGTAACATTAGCCAGGGGAAAGGGGGTCATTGGGGAGGGAGGTCTGTCCTCCAGCCCACTCAAAGCAGAACTGATGATGAATTCACACACATTGCTCAGGGCTTTCTCCATGAAGGGGGTTAGAAATCTGTAGGAACAGATCTTACACAACCTCTCTAGGTGAGTGAAAAGACTTCTGTACTGCTGTTTGCCCCTTATTGTTATACAGGTTGTGCCTCGGGGAGTGCCCCTTCTCAAAGCTGCAAGAAGAGTTCATCTGTACTCAACCGATGAGGATCACCCCCAGAAGCTTTTCCTGCACTGAGCTGTTTTATGAGGGACACAGAATCACAGAATTATTGAGGCTGGAAAAGACCTCTAAGATCATTGAGTCCAACCCATGACCTATCAACACCATGTGGCACCAAGAGTCACATCCAGTCTTTCCCTTAAACTCCTCCAAGGATGGTGACTGCACTTCCCTGAGCAGTCCATTCCACTGTCTTAGCCACTGAGAAAGTACTTCCTAACATCCAACTTCAACCCCCCCTGGAGCAGCTTCAGACCCTGCCCTCTCACCCTGAGCTAGTTGCTCCTCACTGCTCTCTACAACTACCTCGTTGTGAGGCGGGTGTTGGCCTCTTCTCCCTAGTGACTGGTGATAGGACAAGAGGAAAAGGGGTCAAGTTGTGCCAGGGGAGGTTCAGAATGGATCTTCGGAAAAACTGCTTGCCAGAAAGAGTGGGGAGGCCTTGGAACAGGCTGCTCAGGGATTGCAGGTAGTGGCACCGTCCCTGGAGAGGTTCAACAAACAGGCAAACTGTGTATCTGGAGCTGCTTAGTGGCTGGGGCTTGTAAGGTGGATGGTTGGACTTGATGATCTTGAAGGTCTGTTCCAACCTTGATGATTCCATGTGTTCTATGTGTTAATACTGCTTCACTGGCTTGTTGTCTCCATGGAATGATTTCTCACTCGTTTCCTGCTCAGACTGTGGAGAACACGCAGATAATGCTAAGGACTGACACATGCCAGGAGTGGAACCCTTAGGTCAAAGCAAAGGCCACTTGTAAGCAGGACGTAGTAGCCAGAAAGTCATTTTCAGCTGCAGTTTGCTATCTCCTGCAGCCATCACCCTTGCACGTTCCTTGCCTGCCACTTAGTTTCTTCATAATCTGCTATTTCATGAAGATGGTGTTGGCCAAAGTTTTGAGTTGGAAGGCATAAACACATAAAGTTTTTCAAGTGGATCCAATGGCAGCTGGACTGCCGAGGCTTTCAACCATTCCCACTGTGAAACAGGAGACATGTGTGGAGGATGAGGGATGACTCTGAGCCAGCAATGTGCTCCTGTGGCCAAGAGGACCAACAGCATCCTGGGGGGGGATCAGAAGGGGGGTCGTTAGCAGATCAAGGGAGGTTCTTCTCCTCCTCTACTCTGCACTGGTGAGACTGCATCTGGAGTACTGCGTGCAGTTCTGGGCCCCTCAGTTCAAGGAGAACAGCAGGAGAGCTGCTGCAGGGTGTCCAGCAAAGAGAAACAAAGACGATGAAAGAAGTAGAACATCTCCCTGATGAGGAAAGGCTGAGGGAGCTGGGTCTCTGGAGCTTGGAGAAGAGCAGGCTGAGGAGAGACCTCATTCATGTCTATAAATACGGGAGGNTATTGTGCAACTTGGTCTGGGTGATCCTGCTGTGGAAGGGGGATTGGACTGGATGATCTTTCGAGCATCCCTTCTGATCCCTAATGATTCTATGAATAGGAAACAACTCGCTGCATGCTAGTAATTGTTTGATCTACGTGAAGCTTCACTCAACCTTTGGCTAAACTGAAGGTTCCTGCAGAGGATTTCAATGCCTTCTTTGACAAATATAGTGCATCAAATAAGAACAGTAATAAGCAGCAGCCGCAACATTGGATCCAGGACACACAAAGAAATAAGTCCTCTGTAGAGGACTTGCAGACCTTCTGAGCCAGGCATTAAGCTTCAAAAATCACCATGTAGTAAAAAATAACACATATGCTTATTTCTGAGAAGTTTAAACAATGGCTTCACTTGTTTGCTGCTGTCCATAATTCCCAGCCTTGTGTCTCTTATTTCTTGTACATCTGTTTTCTTTATTGTCTATCGCCACGAGATCCCAATCAAATCAGCATGCCATATAAAACCAGACGAGACTGCAATATACAGAGAGTCTTTTCTTTACTAAATCAGCTCTGTTACGTAATTCTCAGCCCCTAAAAATATTTTCAAATGAAGTACTGTTCATTAGTGCAGGTTTTATTATCTATTGCAGTAGCACTACAAAACCTCTCTGAAGATCAGTAGAACGTTCGTATAACAATGGGTCCTAGGAGTCTTGACCAGATCAGTATCCCGTTGTTGCCTTGATTGCGTAACAGATGGATGCTTGGGGTAAAGAAAGACATAAATCTTCTGTACTGAACAAAGCAGACAGACAAAGGAAAGAAAAACAGGAGGCGTTTGGTTGTTCTGTCTGCAGATCTGATTCTTTTGGAAAACAGATTTGAGCAACATAGGCAAAGCTGCAGAAAACTCTCAGAGTTAACCTAGCTTTCTGGAATACAACCATCTATTTCTCCATTTCATGATCAGTTCAGGTTTTTTTGCAGGGTTTTTCTGGTTGCTCTATTCGTAGAATGGATCGTAGCACAAAGCAGCAGAAATGCAAGTAGTATGTATGCAGTAATTTTCCAATTGGATAAACTATCCGAACGAGGAGAGCAGTCTGTGTCGAAATATCAAGGGCTATACGGACGTGTGCGCGTACTTTCCTATACATACATCTACAGAAATGTACAAAACCTCTCCTGTGAGGCCAGACAGAGAGTTGGGGCTGTTCAGGCTGGAGATGAGGAGGCTCCTAGGTGACCTTATTGTGGCCTCCAGGATCTGAAGGGGGCTACAGAAAGCTGGAGATGGGCTTTCTAGGATCTCAGGGAGCAACAGGACTAGGGGGACTGGAGCAAAGATGGAGATGAGGAGATTTAGACTTGATGTGAGGAGGAAGTTCTTCACCGTGAGAGTGGGGAGAGCCTGCCCCGCCCCTGGAGGTGTTTAAGGCCAGGCTGGATGAGGCTCTGGCCAGCCTGATCTAGGGTGGAGTGTCCCTGTCCATGGCAGGGGGGTGGAACAGGATGATCCTGTGGTCCCTTCCAACCCTGACTGATTCTATGATTCTATAACTTCTTCCCAGGGAGGGTGATGAGGCACTGGCTGCCGGGGAAGGGGGGGGGAGCAGTTGTGGAGTCTCCTTCTCTGGAGACGCCTGGACTTGGTCTGGGTGATCCTGCTGCGGCAGGGGGATTGAGGGGGATTGACCTAGATGATCTTTCAAGGTCCTTTCCAATCCCTAAGGATTCTATGGTTCTATGATCTATAGAAGACTGCAGAAATCATGACTCCAGAAATCCAACTCCAGCTATCGCACTGTGCCTAACCTCAGTGTTCCTCTGACTCCTGCCACACGTGTTCTTTGATAAGTAGCAACACTTTGAAGATTGAGCTGCTGGAACACCGTATATGTCCTTTTCCCAGTAAAGTTCATTCTAGCTACTGAATACCAATCGGTTTGACGTGTTTCTCATACACCTTTCATGCAGAGGGAAGCAGCAAGCCAGTGGCTAGTATTGTGTTTATTTCTGAGGAGTTTGTGTTAAGCAACCCATACATTTATACTTGTTCCTTCCTGATGATCTTGCTGTCAAGGAAGTAAAACCCGCAAACAGCCCCAACCTAGAACCCACCTGATCATTCCATTTGATGATGATGAGGAATCGACTGGTTTATGTTTCATCTCCACATGTACTTTCAGTATTTAATAAATGACATAAAGCAAATCTGAGGTGAGATGCACCTGTGTTGTCATTCTCCTTATCAATTCAGGAAAGCAATGTGATAGTCAGAGGTCCTGTTCATGCTGTGCTTCACCCCTTCTTTGACTTGCCATATGGCCAAGGAATTTGTCCTTTAGAAGCTCTCCTCATGTCCAATAAATCAGCTTTCTGGCACTCCCATGGCGGTGACATCTCACAAGGATATGCGGCGAGGCCCTTGCTTGGGGTTTGCTTAGTAAACTGAAGCAAATTTCTCAGAAATTAGTGGTGGATGGGGAGAGACTGAATTGGCAGCTAACAACTCAATTTGTTTTCTGACAAAGGCACGGGGGAACAAGAAATCTGCATGAAGCACAAGAACAGAAATGAAGGGCTTCAGAGGAGTCTAACTGCACCAAAGAAAGTCCCATCTCCATCCAAGGATATTTTAGCCCTTCTGCGGGGTATTGTCAGTTGAAGTTCATCCCCTTCTTCTAATTTAGCAATGCCTGGTGAAAGATTTAGAATATTTTTAAGTTATAATTTCAAATCCGTTCTTTTATAAACAGCGCTCAGAGAGTCATTACACATCATCTTACAAATACGCACCCCGTGAGTATGAGCAAGCAGGGGTTGTTACTTACGACTTCTTATCTTTAGGCATAATCTTACAAACAGAAGTCTATCCAATGCTGACAGCAGCCTCTGTGGAGCTGGACCTACTTTCTACTCTGCTCGTGGCAGATCAATGTTCACTGAAGCAAACACTGCAAAAATGTATAGCAAAATACATATGTACCCAGATTCCTCACAGAATCATGGAATCATTAGGGATCAGAAGGGA
>VZRI01002342.1:21546-95649 GCA_013397515.1 Upupa epops | reverse complement strand
AGGGAGCTGTTCTACTTCCTTCATCATCTCCGTTGCTCCACACTGGACCCCCTCCAGCAGCTTTGTGTCCTTCTGGAACTAAGGGGCCCAGAATCGGACACAGTACTCCAGGTGCGGTCTCACCAGTGAAATGAGAGAATGTAGTAGGCATTCTAGCTAAGAAAGGAAGGCAGTAATCCAAGGGGGAAATAAAAGGGTAACCAGAGCCGAAGGGTGTTATGATCTCATAATTTGTGGTGAAGGGGAAGAAATTGAAATAAACTGTTTGGACAGCACCAGTTGCAAGAAGGAAGTAGCTCATTTATGTTCTTTTCAAAAAAATTAGCTTCCTTCCCCATCCAATTTTTTCAATGCCATTACTTGCCAGTGGTGCACCCCATTACACAATGTCACTCACTTTTTTATAAGGCATTGGAAGGCGAAAAAGAATACAAAAAACAAATCAGATCTGTCATTCAGGGGGAAAGACAAACAGACTGAGCTACCAAATGATGTTCATCAGGCTCTGACGGCAATTCCTTAAATACTACTGCAGGGATATAAATGTATTTTGAACACTGACCCTGTTGGGCTTGCGTGGAATCTTTGAATTTGCCTATCTCTCGGACTTTCTGATTTGTAGTACCAGAAAGAGCTCCTTACAGGAATTTACCATTTTTCATCTAACTAAAGAATAAAACTACAGTAGCCATTATAAGGAAGGGTGGGTGTCAGGAGGATGGAGCCAGGCTCTTCTCAAGGTCATCTGGTGATAGGACAAGGGGCAATGGGTGCCAGCTGGAACAGAGGAGGTTCCCTATCAATATCAGCAGGAACTTCTTCCCAGGGAGGGTACTGGAGCACTGGAACAGGCTGCCCAGGGGGGTTGTGGAGTCTCCTTCTCTGGAGACGTTCCAGACCCGCCTGGATGTGTTCCTGTGCAACTTGGTCTGCGTGATCCTGCTGTGGCAGGGGGATTGGACTGGATGATCTTTCGAGGTCCCTTCCGATCCCTAAGGATTCTATGATTAGAGCATTTCCTGATAGGAAATACCTCTGGAAATCTCACAGCAAAAATTCATATATGGTGGAAATTCATACCTGATGCTTTAAACCAGAACATAGGTCCTCAATTGTTTGATTGCGATACCTACCTGGAACTCAACACCCCAGATAAACCCTACATGTTCCTTTTGTCTGCCTCAGGCAACTAACTGAGAGCACTGAAGTGTCTAAGCACATTGTTCAGGCAATGGTAAGAGAGGAACAGTCTCCTTCTTTGGAGAAGTTCCAGACTCGCCTGGATGTGTTCCTGTGTGACTTGGTCTAGGTGATCCTGCTGTGGCAGGGGGATTGGACTGGATGATCTCTTGAGGTCCCTTCTGATCCCTAATGATTCTAGGATTCTCTGATTCTATGAACTGGAAAGCATAAAGTACTTCATATACAACCTTAGTGTTTGAAAGTGCTGCAGTGAACCAGATCTATGAATGCAGCCCCGTTCTCCTGAAAACCTACCCCAATACTTAATCCCCCAGCACTGCATATTCTCTTTGGTAGTTTATTTGTAAAAAAAGAAAGAGGAAAACTTACCAGCAGTATAGCAAGAATTATTTGGGTAAGACTGCGGCATGTTTTGGATACACCTAAACAGTGTCACCAAGCTGAGGTCATCCCCAAACACGTGAGCCTTCTTCCTCTGGATTAGGTGTCCCATAGCAAATGTTGTGTCCGTGTATAAAACCTACAGAGAGAATATTTGCAGAGTTAAGCTGTAGTATAAATATATTTTTAGGAGAGATGATGAAGGAAATAAAGCTCTCTCTCACCTGGCCATATATGAAAAAGTACCCTGTTTCTTTGATCACTATTTTATTTCCTTGTTCTTCCAGAGCCGTTCCACGTTTAAAGCTCAAAAGCCAAGGGACAATGCTTGAGTCATCTACTGATTCTGATAACTGCTTAGGTGAGCAGGAAAAGGTATTTTCTTCATTTTCATCTGCCAGAACATAACCAAGTCGTTTTTCAGTCAAGCCTTGTAGTCTCACTAACTGAATTGCCCCACTGCAAGAGCTCTGCAGATGCAGGGACCTTATATTTTCATTCTGTGACATAACTTAACGGCTACTTGGAAGTGAAATAAAAACAGATGGACTATTTCATATGTGGAACAGTTACCTGCATGTCATAGAGTATATTCTTACCGAGCTGCTGGATATCACTTTTGCTGTCAGCGATCAGTTGCAAGCAGGCCTGCAGCACTGCAAAGTGAAAGCATTTTGAAATCAAAGAGATAGAAAGCAGTAGTATAGACCAAGCTGTTTGAAACTGCTTAAAAAACTACATGAAAAAATATCTCTCCTTCTTATCAGTTATTTGAAAACATAACCTTTCAATACGGATCTTGCTCGAGTATGCCAAACCAAACCTCCTCTTGTAACACTTGCTAGATAACTTTCAGATATCATGCAGTTATTATCATAATATAACAGAATGATATTATAATACAACTGAAAAATGCAGCAGAAATCATGATTTTTTAAGATAAAGCTCCAAGAAAACCCCATCCCTGCCTGCTATGACAGATACAGATAGTGTCTTACCTACTGGTGCTTACTGCATTAAAGACATTAGTTTCCAGTCACAGTTACTGTAACATATTAGTCATATATACGTTCAAAATACGTTCTCCAAGTCCCTACTTGTGTACTTTGAATAGGTTTGCAGATACCCACACTCAATCCAGCCATACCGAGACTAACAGGGAACTACAGAGATGACTGTCAGCAAATTAATGACCCCATAACAAATAGCATCTGCCCACGCTGTTGTGTTAGTGACCACAGTAATGAGAAGTGAAGAGTCTGAACAGAGCAAAATACCGCATGATGTTAAAATACAGGCTTCCAAGTGAAACAGAGATGTTTTAAGAACATCTGCTGATCATAAATGCCAGGGAACAGGATAAAAGGAAGGATAATTGCATTTGCTTAGAGCAGATTTTAATGAAATTAAATGTTACTTTGAAGGCTGGAAAATGGGGTAGAAAAGCGTAGTGCATTTGACAGAAACCAAGCGAGTTTGCTAAAAGACAAGAGAAGAAAATCATCCTGCAGATGGATGAATCTCCACTTTTCAGGTCAGAAGGTCACAGGACAGATTTAGCTACTCTTGTCATAATGGGCAGTGCCCTGCTTCATGGGATCCCACTGCCAGTGTTGCCCACACAGGCAACCAAGTGCTCAACAGCACAAGACTGACTGAACAGCAAGCAGTAAGAAAATTTGAGGAGAGTTTCTAGCTGTATCTGTCTCCTTTCCATGGCAGCCTGACTGAAAATACCACCAGACAAAGATTATAGAGCATGCTTGGGAACACCTCAGTGTCACCAAGATCACCCAAACTGTGAGCTGCACCTCTGCTAAGCTCCCATTTCCTACGCTACAATCCATACTTACAGAGACTCGTCAATCATGTGTCTAATTCTACAGATCATCAGACCAGGAATCAGAATCATTAGGGATTGGAAAGGACCTCGAAAGTTCACCCAGTCCAATCCCCTTCCACAGAAGGATCACCTAGACCAAGTCATAGAATCATAGAATCACTAGGGATCGGAAGTCACCTCAAAAGATCATCTAGTCCAATCCCCATGCACTATTTCGACCTTAACTATGGTCATCACATTAGAATCAGAACCACAAAGAATTAGTTTACAAAGAATTAAGTGTACTTTATTAGACTCCCATTATAGAATAGAAAGAAGAACACTGCTTTTAAAAATTAGAAGTTGTTTCATGTATTTTTGGTAGCACAGTGGTCTGGATAATGCACAGCCCTGGTTGATTCATTAAGAGGAATTATTAATGCAGGAATCATAGCAAGTCATTTTACAACAAAGAGCCCAGTTCCTTTTGAATTTGACTGTTATCAGCAGAAACAAAAAAGGAATAGCATTTCTTTTCAAGAAGTAGGTCCCATTTTATTGTTTGAAGAGGGGAAATGTAAGAGTTCTCTTCATAAAAATAAGAAGTACTTTGTCTATTTGGAAAGGGGATTTTCTCTGTGGCCTTTGTTGTTTAGATTAGTAAAAAAAAAAAGTTAGGTGTCTTGATTCAAAGATCTCTAAAGTCAAGTTCCACTTGTAAATGTTCTTTCGACTCCTCTGTCAGAGATCCCTTCACCAACAATATACAATCAAAGTACTGATTTGCCCAAGCAAAGATGTCAGTCTGACCATTGGACAACCATAGAAGAAGACAGGCAAAGTTCTCACAACCACACACCACGCGTGCATGGCAACAGTGATTTTGCATGGACACCAACAAGATTGGAGTAGAACATAGGAACTGCCAGCAAAACAGTATTTCCAAGTCACGTGCCAGGTTAGTCTGCCTCACTGCTTCTTGGAAGTACCTTGAATTTCTCCACAGTCCCTTTGATGTGTGCAATCAAACCAGACAACACAGTAACGATCAGAACAAGGCGCAGGGGTAGAGTGCAAATGGTGGTTAGCAGATCAAGAGGGTTCTTCTCCCGCTCTACTCTGAGGGACCACATTGGGAGTATTGTGTCCAGTTCTGGGTCCCTCAGTTCCAGAAGGACACAGAGCTGCTGGAGGGTGTCCAGCGTAGAACAACAAAGATGATGAAGGACGTAGAACGGCTCCCTTCTGAGGAGAGGCTGAACAGAGCCAGCTGCCAGCTGGAACAGAGGTGGTTCCCTATCAATATCAGCAGGAACTTCTTCCCAGGGAGGGTACCGGAGCATTGGAACAGTCTGCCCAGAGGGGTTGTGGAGCCTCCTTCTCTGGAGACATTCCAGACCCTCCTGGATGAGTTCCTGTGCAACTTGGTCTGGGTGATCCTGCTGTGGCGGGGGGATTGGACTACATGATCTTTCGAAGTCCCTTCCAATCCCTAATCATAGAGGCCAGACCCTGAGACCTTGTTGAAGCAAACAGAAGTAGGACAAGAACAAAATTCCTCACTGGATACCCAGATGTATCTGCCATTGATTCAGAATGGGTGCATTGCATCTACAGTACAAGTTGGAGGCTGCCAGGACTCTGGTACCCAAAAATGGATGCAGTAATTCTGTGTGAATGACCAAGTGACAGACAGGATTCAGCACCATGAACACCACCATGTTCTCCTTCCATTAACTCTTCTACAGCACCGATGAACGCTGCCTAGAATGCTGCTCATAATCATCAGTGAAATCTAACCTGAGGCACTGCAACGTCTTACTGAACTCTGATGAGCTTTATTTTTTTGAATTAGAGCAGGAGCAGGCAGAAAGATAACCCTGCCTAAAAGGATGGCATCAGATCCAAATGACAAGCTCTGCCATTTTCTTCTTTTCTCTTTTCAAATATGTTTTTTAAGTATGATGGTCAAGTTAAGAAATATTTTGGAATGGGTCAGCCTATCTAGCTTCTCTCTCTTAAATGATGTCTACATTCTGTGTTTGCTCGTGTTAAATTTAAATAATTTTAAATCCAGCTGTGTCTTCAATTAAAACAAACAGGAATCAGTAGCTTGGGTAGAATTTTATGTAAATGAAGGTGTATAGGTACCATCAGAGGTGGCAAACTGATGAGAAGAACCTTAAGTCTTCCAGAAGCATCAGAGAGGAGCTCAAAACCCACATTTTCCCCATACACTCTCAAAGAATCATATGAAGGTCCCTTCCAATCCCTGATGATTCTATGATTACGTCTACTGTGAAGACAAGTGGGTAACTTGCAGGGTAGTGATGATACTAATTTAAAAAGAGAAAATACATTTTTGATGACACTTTGCTTTAGGTTTCTTGGGGGGAGGCACCAGCGTGGGGAGAGAAGGGGTGACCTTTGGTTTCCATAATAGGAAACAAGTTAAAATAAATGAAATATAAGCAATTGGTTCCTCAGTCCTCTTGATTAAATCACTCTTAGCTGAGTTCCTGATTAAAAAAGTACTGGTGAAATAGAATAAAATCCATTTAAACCTAAGGCTCTGGGGCACTGTCCTAAGTGCATATTCTCTTTTGAGAATATTGGAGGTAGGTAGAATGGTTCTACTATAAAATTTAAGTTTCATTTAGGATGCTGCAGCTGAAGTGAAATACATTTCGCAATGACTGGTCTCTCAGAAGCACGTTTTAAGCAAAGTTTGAATTCTTCTTTACCTCCAAGTTTCACCATAATCCATTCATAATTTCAAAAATCACCTTCCATCAGATAAACTGCCTAAAAATATCATAGCATCCTTAGGGATCAGAAGGGATCTCAAAAGATCATCCAGTCCAATCCCCCTGCCACAGCAGGATCACTCAGACTAAGTCACACAGGAACACAGCCAGGCTGGTCTGGAACATCTCCAGAGAAGGAGACTCCACAACCCCCCTGGGCAGCCTATCCCTAAGAAGACTGAATTGATTTAGGAGCTAGAGAAAATATTTCGTTACCCAGTGCTATTAAAGCATGCATGGAAACTGTCAGAATAAACCTGCATTGCATCCTGTCGGGAATCACTGAGTTTGGAAAAAGAACAAAGGCACTTTATCCCCAAAGGAAACAGCTATATGCCACTCATATTCCAGCATCATAATAGCACATCCAATACCTTTTATAGAGCACATGCTCCAGTGTTCCCTCCATCACCTTTTAAAACACCATCATTAAAGAAAACCCTTGCTGTACAGGCATACTTTTACTCATTTTGCTAATTAACAGAAGGTGATCCTGCTGTGGCAGGGGGATTGGACTGGATGATCTTTCAAGGTCCTTTCCTTTCCCCGATGCTTCTATGATTCTATGTAGAAGTGATGCTCACATTCTGAATTCCTTGTAGCTTGCCTTTTTTGACAGGTACTAGCCAGACCCTGTCTTTGAAAGCTCCTATTTCCTTAAAGTTAAGGAGCGTTCCTGTTCCTTTTCTCTTTTCAGATGAGCATGTTTGCCCAGAAAAATGACTTTGCATTTCTAATAAGAATTGGTCAGATGAAAACAAGGTACTCATTACCCTGAGCTGCGACTGCTGGAGTTAGACTTGAGCAATTTACAACCTGGATAAAGTTGTCTTACAGGACTACACCTCATCATCCAGAAATACCTCCGTTACAAGAAGCAGAGCTGGGATCAGACTCCTCAAGTTCAGCCTGCAGAGAGCATGAATATCTGGTACCTTAAAGAGTCTGGTGAGCATTCAGAGCATGTGCCTGCAGTTAGTGCCAGTCATTCATTCATTCAGCTATAGCTGTGAAAACAATAATGGGCTCTGGAAGCACGGACCAGGTGACAGAAGAAGACAGGCAGTGCTGTTTTTCTCAAGATATATCCAACAGCAGCATCCCAACCCACTCCACAAATGTACCTGTTTCTTCTGTGGGGACAACAGACCTTCTCCCCCTGTTTCTGCTCCTATTCCAGATTTCATTTTGGAAGCTTTCAGCTGGGACAAGCCCTGGAAGCCTGTTCTTCTAACACAGAGAAGCAACAGTCAATGAAAGCAGCTTCACGTTTGCTCATCCCCTGCAAGCTGCAAGACACCCCTCCAGCTTACCTGCCTGGTGTGAGTTGCAGACACTTGCAGGAAGGAAGGAACAGGAGTACCTGCTTCATTTTCATCAGAGGACACAAGTGGCTGGTCTAGTGGAGACCTGGCCTGGACCCTGTAGATCAGCTCGTTGCGCAGAGTTTCTAGTTCTGTTTTCAGGGTGATAACGTGGTAAAGAGACACTGCTGCAAGACAAGAGGACAGGAGCATTGCAAGCCACAGGAATGTGACTGAAAAAAGTCCCGTAGTGCCTGGAGTAGCACCTGGGGATGCAGAGGGCGAGGAGGCAGTATCCTTCTGTTGGATGACTTGCATACAGTCCAAGGATTTCATCGCTGCTCTTTCCTCACTAAAGCCAGAGGGAGAGTTCAGCTGTCCCCTTCCGAAGTGCAATCCATGTTACCAGTTGCTCTCTGAAACTAAGGGCATCCAGAATAAGTGAACAAAACGCCCAGATCATTTCCTGTCATATGAAGCCGTTGGTAGCACCGCTAAACTTAATGAACAGAGTGAACGTCTATGATTCAGTCTCCATTTAGAGTCCTTCATTCGGTGCTGCATTTTGGAAACGAGTACTTTCTCATGAACTGCTTGCTCAATCTACCTTCCTCCTTTCACTTTCAGCTATTTATTTATGTGGAAGCTTGCTATTACTGTTTCCCATTATCATTCAATTTAGGCAGAGCTGACACCACTGGTAACTTAGAGCCTTATCTGCAAGTGCAGAAACAATGCTTCCTGGCAGAGTATTAACCGGTGCTACTGAAAAGATAGCCACATATGCCAACATGTGTGCCTCTGTGTGTAGGTATACAGATGTTCTTCTGTCATACACGGGTTTTTTATATATATGTATACATACAAATGTCCAACGTGCCTGTACACTTATAGAGGAGACAAACTAATGCAAAATCAGCAGAATCAGCTGTTCAGTCAACTGCAAACGGGAACACAGAGAAGGGAGGAGAGGAAACATGGAGCGGAGGAGAACTAGAAGTGGTGAAGACTAGACGATAAAAAGAGGGTAAACTAGAGGAAAAGAATCAGATGGGAAAATAAGAATGGAATAGAGGGAAAGTTAGAGGGGGCTGGAGGGAAAATGACATTTACAGAATTTAAACAGAACCCCCAAAACATTAAACTCACATGCCTAAGGTTTTCAAAGTTTACTAGTCCCTTCATCTTAAAACCCTGCACTAGGCTTCCCTTCTTCTCTGCAGCAATAAGCCCACCTAAATATCTCAAACCTGTTCAGATGCTTTGTGCATTGTCTCCTTATGCAGAATGGAAGTTTTACTCCTTAAAAGTCTCACTTGTCTGGGACAGGAGAAAAGAAAGAATATCAAAAAGCATTACAACTAGGGCTAAAATCTACAGGTCAGCCTCTCTACTGGAAACTCCTTTTTTGTAAGCATGTAAGTGAGCTTTATCTTTGCAAGAGAGAAGGCTAGGCTGAATTCTATGTAATGAATCCTGCTTGCAACACCCATCAGAGTAGTCCAGACCTA
The DNA here is from genome assembly GCA_013397515.1 of Upupa epops. Taxonomy (NCBI): domain Eukaryota; kingdom Metazoa; phylum Chordata; class Aves; order Bucerotiformes; family Upupidae; genus Upupa; species Upupa epops. The sequence continues at coordinate 86,621 of VZRI01002342.1, read as the reverse complement.
GTTATTCTGTGGGGAGGGAGACAGAAGAAGGATCAACAATAGGGTATCAGCTTGCATAGCTTCTCACGCTTGCATTTTTTAGACAATGAGAAGTTGTGGGTTATTATAATCTTCATCATTTTCTGCTGTGATGCAATGTACTCTGTTTCTTACTTTGGCACCGCTAGCAACCACACAATATCCTGCACAGGCAAGTAATTATTTTCTTAGATGTAGAGGGAAAAACTATAGCACATACCTTAACATGTCCCTGCAGACATGAAGACTGTGAGAAATTATAGAGAAGCCAGAGCAGGGTGGAATAAGAGCAGAGTACTGCACTGTTTCTGTGCCTGTTTTCCAGGTCAAGGTATTATAAATGGGACTTGCAATTGGAATGAAAGTTAAGATGAACTAAGCTGGGCTTTTTGGAACAGCAAAGACAGAGAACTAAGCAGATGTGCCCCTAAGGATCAGAACATTACCAATCTAGACTGTCTTTCGAAAATGAAATCCTATGACAGTTGGGGAAGAAGTGCTATTTAAGAGGATGAAATCAAGTGACAGAGTGACAGAAACTATTGAGGAACACTGAAAACCAAATGGCCAGAGGTATCTGCAGTCGTTGACACGTAAGAAAATTAGAGACGGGTATATAATCAGCATCACTCTAGTACTTCCAGAGAAAATAAGCTGTTTCCAGCCTCCACCTTCTTTAAATGGGATCATGATTTGGGTTGATCAAACCATTGTGGTGACACAGAGGAGCTCTGTAAGACATCTGGCTTTGAATTATTTATCCCTCTGATAAATGAGAATTTTGAAGGGAAGATGAGGAAAATCAGACCAGCCTACACACTGAAAACTGCAAAACCCAACAAGTGTTTTCAATTGAGTACCAGAGGGGTCACTGTTCCATAGATTAGAAAGATAATGCAATTTGAAACAACGTTAGTCACGACAGAAACTAGGGGGCACAATAAATAATGACAGTGAGAAATCAATCATCAACAGTACCACCACGAATTGCCTAGAAAAACCCTTGAGTTGGAGACCTTCCATTTTAACACAATCAAATGAAGATTCCGTGAACTGCAGACTACTAACTGCTTTACAGGAAAGCCCAAAAAATCACGGAAATAAGTGGCAAACACACACCCCACCCTCCCTAGTTGTAGAGCGTAGAGGGTGGTGCCTCCACTCCTGCCACTGTGTCTTCTCATCCAACCACAGAACCATTCAGGTTGGCAAAGACCTTTCAGACCATCACCTCTAAGAGCGCTGGGATTAGCCTGCCATTAGCACACGGGAAGGCATCTGTGATTCTGGTTCTGTGTTGACTCCATCTGATCAAGAGCTCTCATTAGAACTTCCTATCTTAACGAGAAGTGTAATATTTAGATGAAACAAATCATGAATCAAACCCAAGAAGTAACAGTGCTTGTCTAGTTTGCAAAACAGTTTGCAAGTAGTTCTGACTGACAAAACTGAACAGTGAGAAGGGTTCAGAAGAAAACTCCAAAACAAATGTGAAAGGCCCGAAGACCTCCTCTCTGAAAGGTTGTTCAGCTTGCGATTAGCAGCCTGCTTCTAGCAGCCAGCTTCCCCGAAAGCCCTTTTGCAAAGGTTCGTACAGTATTAAGTGGTTTTAGCTCAAGATACCCAGGAAAAGCTGCACGTGCACACAGTAAACCCTCGGAGCAGCTGCCACCTTGAGCCCAACATTCAAAGCAGCGTTTCCAAACTATTTCTAGAACAGAAAGTGACCCTGCATTAAACTTCAATGCATTGCCCATCGAATCTGGAAGCAACATGACAGGCAAAAACCTTATGATGGAAGTGTTCTGAAAATAAGATCCTATTTTGCAAGTACAATGTAGTTGATCCGCACACACACAGCAAATCCAACCAGCTACCTCTTCCTTAACCCCAAGAATGAGCTGTGTTAAGCTCTCCCTTTGATTGATGACAGAATGTCTTTCCTCTATCCAAAGAAAATTACGAAGAAATGCCTTTATGTTTAAGAAATTTATCTAAATCTCTTAGTTTTAAGAAAAAGAGTAATTTTTAGGTAAAGCTCAAGATAGTACTGAAACCCCCCAAAGATTTTCACCCAAAACTCTTCATGGTGAGAGTGTTTCACTAGGGAAAACTGGTTCTTGAACAAAATAGAGGCTGGTTAAAACTTCCAGAATGTTAGAGCAGGACCTTGTCATTTCTGCAGGCAATTAATCTTTTCATTCATTTGTGTAATGCAGGGTATCAGCCGGGCCCTGGTGACTTGCAAACGTATAAATCAACACTACCTCTGCAGGGAGTCAGGGCAGCATCAGTAAGCAATCACACAGGAAATTTGTGGTTGAACCAGAAACTGAACTCTTGATTTCCTGATATCCAGTCATGTACTTTTAACTACAAAAGCATCTTCTTTGAGAGGGAGGAAAAGGCCGTAATGAAGTTTGACACAGAGAAGACAAGCAGATGATACAGACGAGCAGATGCTACGTGTCTGAAGACTGGGATAAAACCCGGTTTACTGAAGCGATGTTAAAGCTTAGTTAAAAAAACAATCGTTCTCTTCTAAAAATGATGAGGTTGTGCAGAGGCTGCAACCCCAAAATCCAGACAACTAAACATGATGGCTAGGCTGAAAGTATGGCTTCAGTGATAAAGGCAAACCTCACTGACTTCAGAAGTAGCCACAAAACTCACCTGGTCTGTGTGGCTATTACAAGAAGAAAACAGGCATCACAACTTGCCGTAGTACACAGTGCTCTGAGGAATAGCTCAAGGAGCAAAGGTTCCATTTCAAACGCATTTAATTTTGACTCCTTTCTGAAGATGGCTGGAATGAACGGACTTAATTTGTAGGAGATAGATCAGACTAAACCCTGAACGATCACTTTCTGCTTTTACAGAGAGTTATCCTTTGAAGGGTCTCTTGAAAAACAGGTTCCTGTCTCACACAGGGCTCAAAGCCTCTATTTGTGTCTGTGCATCTTCTTAAATTTTAGGAAGCTGTTGCATACCTTGCGAATAATGGATGCATTATCCAAGCACTTAAAGCCTTATTTGATATACTGGAAAAAAATCACCTCTGAGATTTATCTGAAGCCAGAAGGCATTTTTCTCTATGCTTCCTGATTTCAAAATCGCCTAGAACATCACAAGTGTCCTGGCGTACTGTAGAAATGTCATGCTTGGTTTATTCCTTGCCTGAGTCTTTTTTTCTCTAGACATCCAGACGATGCAGGTCCACATATGACATGCATCCTACAGACAGGAAGCCTATGGCTGACTGGCAGCCGTTGTTACACTTAGGTAGTTATTACAGTGCTTTCAAAGAGAATAGGAAACAGCACAGGAAAAATCAGTCATTACAGGTGGCTCTCAACATATGCAGCACAACCAACAACTAATACAGAGTCATTTTAAAACCATACAGAAAGAAAACACTGCATTTATATACTAGAGCAGCTTCACACACCAGCCTCCTCCCCTTCCCCCTGCCCCCCATGATGTTATAGCCGTTCCTTCTTACTGCACGAGGGAAAAGGAGCTCTGTCACACAGCTGCAGCTCACTGGCCTGACTATCCAGCAACTTGAAGGGCCGCATTTATCCGCCTCTTCAACACTATGCAACTTAAGAGATTTGTGCACAGATGGGTTAAAAATGTATTTGTATGGCAGCAAAATAAACAAGGAGCTAGGGCTCTTCACATGGGAGTGGCCACTCCTCCGTTGCTGAGGTCTGAAGACCTTTAAGAAAGGGATCCAAGTGTTTTCAAAGCAGTGTTATTTCTTCATAACCGACTTGAATTGCTACACTCCTCCTCCTCAAGGACATAAAGCAAAGGATTCTCTGCCTGACCTTTCCCTTTGAATTTTCGTAAATAATTATCCCCCAGCAGATGCAAGTGTAATGCAAACCAGCTGTAAAACTTCCCTTCTACCCTCAAGCAGCAAAATCTGCTCCTCAGTTCCTTGTCAAAACTATCAGCAACATCTCTCTGAACTCAGTACAGTTTACAGCAGCAACCTTGCAGTTTTGCTTAAGATTATTAAGGATGTAGATCGAATTATGACTGAATCCATGCTCTGTGATACTTGAAACCCTCATAACTGCTCTTGAGCTGCATTGCCTTACAGGGAAATGAAAAACTGCTGGGTGTTTTCAGGAGAGGAGAGTTAGCTTGGGTGGGGACAGTGTGACGCATAACAAATTAATCATTATAAGGTTTTTCAAAACATTTCCAGAAAATATTCAAAGCATCTTTCTTATCTACTTGGAGATAGAATTCTAAAACAAAAACATGGACCACAGTCTAACACAGAATTTAAAGATCAGGCTTGTTCACTACCTTCAGAGCAAACAACTTTTGTTTAGCCAACTTTCCAGTCTTTCTCAAAACCTTACATAGATTAAAATATAGAATGTAGCATTGTTTAGCTTGGAAGAGACCTTCAAGATCATTGAGACTAACCAATACCCTGTGCTTGAATCCATTTACCTACCTATGCTTGATCTAGTTAACAGACAGCAAGTGCCCTGCTTTTGGTTTAGGTTTTCTTTCTAGCAGTTAGTTTAGGTGTTCATATGCGTTTATGAATGTTTGCTGTCATTCGAGCAGTACCTCCAAATTCCAAGAGAAATTCATTACTGTATTACATTATCCCTACTATCCCTGTAATTCCTATGAAGGCATATACATATCTGCTAAACAATCTCAAAGTAATCTGGTGACAGGACAAGGGGCAATGGGTGCCAGCTGGAACAGAGGAGGTTCCATATCAGTATCAGCAGGAACTTCTTCCCAGGAGCACTGGAACAGGCTGCCCAGGGGGGTTGTGGAGTCTCCTTGTCTGGAGATGTTCAAGACATCAAGATAGACTACTGTCTGAACCATGTGTTCTGCTTGAGTGGAAGGTAGAGGCTTGACCCACCTGGCCGTGTTCCTGTGCAACTTGGTCTGGGTGATCCTGCTGTGGCAGGGGGATTGGATTGGATGATCTTTCGAGGTCCCTTCCTATCCCTAATGGTTCTACGATTCTATGACATCCTGAGACACCTCTGAACAGAGTTTATGTTGCACTCTGTAGCTCAGCTGTTTATATCAGCTTTTCAAATAAGAAAAAACAAATGCAAAACGTATTCTTCAGAGTAGCACTGTGCAATCACAGGGTGCCTTAAGTTGGAAGGGACCTTCAAAGGCCATCCAGCTTAAGCCCCCTGCAATAAGAAGCATGGCCAACTAGATCAGCTTGCCCAGAGTTCTATCCAACCTTTCAGAGATGGGCATCACATCTCAGTGTTTCTTCACCCTCCCTTTAAAAAAACACCTCCCTTATAGCTAGTCTAGTCCGGGTGTTTCACAATAACCATGCAGGGTGGGAGCAGAGGTGATGTAATCTTACCTACTTGCTTCAGCCTGAATTAATCATAAACCTGCTAGAGTGGCAGCACAGCATTCAAAACCAGCATTTCAAATACTACTAGCAAGAGGTGTTAAAACTAGTGTGAAACAAGCTAAAAATACTTCCTAAGCAACATCATACTTATGCCATCTCTCAGCCCCAGAGGTAACAGAGAGCTTTTGAAATGCAGAATGTGTTAGCGAGTGGAGAGTTACCACATACCAGTTTCATTAACGTCACCTGAAAGCGATGTTAAAGCTTAGCGATAGGCATTTGTAGGATAGTATTTTCCCTGCTGTAACAGCTTTCCACAAAGGCTCCATCTAACTCACCATGCAGAGATGTCTTGCATGTGTACTACTTTGGGTACGCAGCTGAAAATGATACCTTGAGGTCGATCTGTTACCAAACACACAAAACCACCCCCGCACCCACACTGAAGACAGGCCACAAACTAGAAGAAGTCATTAGCAGCACTTGGAAAGAATCAATTTATTGCATATGTCAGTACATAAAAATAGAAAAGTGGTTTCTTGTAAAATTAATTCTATTGTAAAAACCAGACTAGAATGAGAATGTAAAACTTTGCCACAATTAGCACAGTAACGTTTGCGCTTTCATCTGCAAAACAGACTTTGATATTGTTAAAGCAGAAGTGTCACAGAAAGAAAAGACTCAAATAAAAAGCTTGCATCGTATATTCAGGAACTGTTTCTGAATTGAAAACACAACTGCTATTGAGGACGTCAATATGCTATGCCTATTTACACTTCTGTGGGAGTCTACTCTAAATCATTCAAGTAGGATGGTGATGTAAATTATTCTTAATGGGATATATCAGGCTGATCCTGCTCCTTGCCAGAAGGACATTGATTCTGTATTTGGCAGAAGTGCCCTTAGCAAAATCACCTCTCGTTACCAAAACTAAACATGTATTTCAAGAGCTGAGTTATGAAATACGAACGGAGGTATGTCTGCATCTTTTTGTTACTAGAAGAGACCATACCTCAGACTCTCAGTTTGGCATTCTTCACCTTGACCATCCTACGTGACACAAATGATTAGCCTAGAGATGCTAATATGCATATTTTATAGAAAGAGTTAATCTATCCACCCTCCAACTGAGAGATTGTCCATAGCCTACCAAATGTACTTGTGCTCTATTCCTAATTTTACCTGAGAAATGGACATGAGGGCAGCTACAACAGTTAACTTTTCTTCAGATGAAAGCATAGCTTATCTCTCTGCATTTCACAGTTCAGAAACAAATACTGGGAATGTAAACTTGGGTTTTAGCTAAAAGCCTCAATAAATTTCCACTAATTAAAACCACACACACGCATTGTGTACACAAGGTCTTATACTGGATACTTCCTTACTTATTCAGCTTACTTACTACAGCTGTTCCAGTTAAACTCCTGACACCCATGCTGCCCCACTTCTTTTTAAAAACTTAGTTCCTCTTATAAAAGCAACACTTCCTTCAATAAGTATATTTAAATCAAGAGGCTTTCTTAGAAACCTGTGAAAATAACTCAAGTTCTCTTCCTAAACCAGAAATTTATATATAAAGGACAAATATTTGGGATCTCTGCAGAGACAACTGGAGACCTGTTCAGAGAACACACATCAGGGTATGAAGCAGAACAAACATAAAGGTATTTGGCAATTTCAAGTCGTCACTACTAGGTTGCTTGCAGTTCACTTGTTAGCAGCAGAAACTGTGGGTCTCCAACACAGAGAGCACAGAGCAAACCCCCTTCACTTTAACAGATCCTATGTGCAAGAGTGCACTATTCACATTAAAAGAATGGATTTCCTTCCTCCTTTCAGTGGGTTTCAGAGTCAATAAAAATAGCGCACTAGCAGCCATTCATTCACAAGTGTGTGTGCACAACCTATTGAAGGGAGAATTAAAATCAGTGGGGAAAGAACCACATTAAGTGGTCTTGTCACACCCAGTATTTCCAAAATCAGACAAAGATTCGTCTTTATGCCCTGCAGACAATACAGTGAAAATGCTTGATAATGCTTATAGATGCTTTGAACAACTCAAGTGTGCCACAATCTAATGCCACGCATTTGACTGGACTTAGCAACTATGCACTCAAATACGAGCAATTCATTTGCATGCAAGTGCCAGCTAATACTACGGATAGTTTGGATTGGGATTTTTAAGTGGCAGGAAGTAGAAAGTCATGCTATTTTACAAGTATTTTATTAAATAAACGTATTTAATAGCAAATTACGACAACCTCTACAACAATTACTTGATTCTGTGTTTTGTCTCCAATACGTAATCCATCCTTCTGGCTTTCTCAAATTATTTTTAGAAAAAGTATTGGTCCAATTTATTTTCTTTTCTCTCCATCTACCTCAATCTCAGAGCTGAAATAATCTATGCAAGCAGTTTACATGGTCATTTCAGAATATATCACCAAAAAGTGAACGCTATGCTTATTAGCTCCCTTCTGCTACAGAGATGCACATCTCTTGAGACAAACTTCACCTGATCCCCCACAAAAAAAGTATCACTTCTGGAAAGACAGTTTGGGTTTCTGTCTATTATAATGATACACACAGATTCTAAAACATCTACAGCTTTTTCAATCAACTCAGTAGTAGCAAGATAAAAATAAGAGATACTTACCAAAGCCAGCAGCAGTGTCTGGGATGCATATGTTTATTTTAAAATAATCATTAACAAGAATCACGTTTTAAGTGAGCATGTATCTCTCCATGTATGAATAGCTGACAACTACTATCCGTGTGGATATGAGACCTGTAATTCCATATAACATATTTTAGGAGGCATAATCATTAAGGCACCAGTTCAGGAAAGCAGTTTTATTCAACCAGAGAATTTAAGCGCCAGCTTAAAATACCACTGTCCATCAGCAAACAGACTTCAAGTGTGTGCCGAGATGCTTTTCTGAATCAGGACAATGCGGCAGAAAAGTTTATTTAAAAATTTCAATCTAAAGGGCAATTGTACAGATTGTTGCGGAAGATTCTCCACAGATTATCCTTTCTATAGAGATTTTTCAAGAGGCAAAAACTATTAGCTGCAGCAAATGAGAAAGGAAGCCTGTAGAAGTTTCACCAGCCCCCCACTCCAATATGAGCTGTGCTAACAGCACACAACTGCAATGGGACTACCTGGGATAAGGACTCCTAAGAAACAAAACAAAAAGGAACAAAAAAACCCCAAACACTTAACTCCAACATTCAATCGAAACCAAACTCTCTCAATTTAAGTGCTGCTGGCTCTGAAATGCTGATACCACCTTCAAAAAAATCCCACCAGAGCTAAACAAAATTCACTTCTGCTGATGCTTCTGCTACTTCCACATTGTACAACAGAACAGTAAAAGATTCCTTGCATGCAAATGTGTAGAAGCTTAGGTCTTCTAAATTGAATGCACTGCTCACTGTTACTATCCTTAGCGTTAAGGATTCTGTATTAACGTCTACTCGTGTGATCACCAGTAGTTACTTGGATTTGTTTCCTGGAGATATAAATAAAGGGCACAAGCATTTAACTACATTTGCCTAAAATAAACTATTTAAATCAAACGTATACATTTACCTTGTATGAAATACCTTTGTACCACACTGCCCACTCCTACTCTGGAAATCCAAACACACGAGCAAATTAACACCAACAAAGTTTGCCAGCAGTGAGAAGAGCTCAGGGCAGAAAGTACCTTCTATCGCATGGCTCTTTTTGATGGCTACTTCTATTTCTTATGAAGAAATTGCCTGCTCAAAATCTTGAAGCCATGGTGGCACCCAAATTTACTGGTATTACAGTAATATAAATAGTAAAATGAAACAGGGCAAGTGTCTTTGTCTATGCATTGTGACTTACATCTGTATGCATACCCATAGAAAGAAACCCAGCGATAACCCGGGAGAGTATACCTGCAAGTACACTCTCCCACTAATGTTACTGTGTATTATTTAGCACATAGACTTCCCACCTCGTATAATATAAAATTTCAAGGAATAAATCACTAATCTCATGCATGGCACATTTGAAACAAACTCTAAGAGAAGCAACAAATCATTGTGCTAACCATGACTGTCGCAAAAGCTCACACATGGAGCAGTGAATAGTGCAGAGCTTCCCACTGTTCCAAACTAATACATTCTGTACTACTTTTGTAGCAAGATCTTTTAATAGCATCCGTTGTACATACCAAAGAAACGGAACACAGGGACGGAGATACCAAAAAAGTGTAAGAAAGACATAAAATGGTTCATTTACAATGCTGCAAATGTAAAAGTCATCCAGAACATCTTCATAAAGCATTAGACCTTTCCAAGCTTAATTTCACTCTTTAGGCAAGTACAGACACGACGGACATTTAAAAATGGGCATTCTTTCACCATTTTCACAAATCAGGGTACAGTGCAGGTTCTTCCCCTGGCCCCAGCCCGAAGGAGAGCAGTTATATTATTGTTACGTTAGACGATGTTTTCGCCATTTCTTCAGGGGAGTGACTCTTTATTACTTCTTTGATGAACTGTTCAAGTGCAGTGAAATAACCCTGGCACTGCCAAGTGTCATTATGAGTTCCATCAGGAAATATCGCCAATCTCTTAGTCCGAGCTGGGGATAATTCATAAAGTTGCTTCATCATAACTGGTGGAATTAACTGGTCAGACAACCCAGAGATGAAGAGAGAAGGCATTCTGCACTGAGAGATTTTTCTGTAGGAGAGGAATTTATTTTTGTAGCACCATAAAGGAAGATATCTCATCGGAAAGAAAGAAAACAAAGTGCTGGCCATGTATGGGATGCTAAGAAAGGTGTTCTCCACCACGATAGCAGAAATCCTATGGGCATTTTCAGAGGCTAAGTGAATAGCTACTGCTCCCCCCAAGGAACGGCCAAAAAGAAAGATTTTTGTTTTATCAAGATCAGACCGAGTCATCACATAGTCTAACACTGCCTCAGAATCTAAGTACAAACCTTCTTCACTTGCTTCTCCTTCACTTTTTCCATACCCTCTGTAATCAACAAGAATTAAGTTTACTTTCAGGTTCACCAGCATTAACAAAGCATTTGGTAGCCTGTGGCCGATGTTGCCTGCATTCCCATGGAAGTAAATGATGGTTGGAGAATACGCTGCATTGTCCCCTGTGTATCTCAGCAGAATAAGATTGAGAAGAACTCCATCTTTGGTTTTGATGAAGATATTTTCATGTGGTATACCAGTAGGCATAGGAACATAAAGGCGTGATGAAGAGGGCTGTTCAGGAAAGTAAAGCAGCACATCCTGGAACTTATATAATATACCTGCTATTGATACAAATATTAGTATAAGCAGGATAATGCCTCCATACAAGTGAAAAGTTACTATCAAGGGTAAAAGACAAATTCGGCAGAGACTCCAAGACCAGGAAGCCAACGCTAGTAGCCATCTTTTAACAAAGGTCCAAAGCTTCCATGACTTTTCCATTGTAGAAGTCAGTGATTTTTTGCTCCAAGTAAATCCTGCAAAACAACAAAAACAAGCCAAACACATATGTTATAAATATAGGAAAGAGAAAGTGACTTAAGTATTTAAACCTGCACAACATTAAGAGTAAGTCAGTACATTTAAGCGTATACATTAAAGTGTAAGCATCAAATGTTGTAGAAAACCCCCTCTGAATTTTTGGAAAGCATTCAACTCTAAGACGAGTGGAAAAGCCATCATAATGAGAAGGTTTTAGGGTTCTTTAGAATCCTGCTTGCATTTTTTTTCAGCAAGTTCCAGCAGTAGCACTATAAAATGGGTTGACTGGAACTATAAACTATGCTTTCCTTTAGTCTATCCTATAGACCAACAGGCCAACCATACAGACTCTATCACCACTTTGCTAAAGCATCTCATATACTAGAATCCAGAGAACACAAACAAAACCATCCCTTATTGGTAAGTTGCTATTGATGAAAAGCAATAGAACTGTTCAATAAACCTATCTTGGCCAACTGTGACTACAGAGCAATACATGAACTGATCAGAGAAAGATACCCTTCTACAGTAAGGTACCGCATTGTAGTTATACCTATGGCAGCCTGGAGTCTGTATCTTTGGATTGGTTCTGATTTATGGTAGTCTTCCACTGTCAGAGCAGCAATTCATGTTACACCTTTAGCTGAATGAAAGATTGCATCACCATGGAAAAATACTGAAAAGTCAGCTACCTACATCATTCTTTGATCACTGAAAAGCCCAAACACGAAAACAACTCATGACAAACACATACACAAACGGAATAAAACGGAGAGAGTGATGTTAATAATGGATTAAATCTTTTTGTGACAAGAGACATATGCTGTCATGTCTCACAGCATACACAGAATCGCTCATGTTACTAACCTGTTAGGCTCAAGTGTAAATTAGAAATAGGCAAAAAAATGGCAAACCTACTCAAACCCAACACTAACCACTCAGTCATCACATCAGTGAATAATCAGACCACTGGGAACTGACCACACAGTCTTTGCTCTCCACAAATATAACAAGCACCTGATATCACCAAAAAAAATCTGCCATCTCTAATCTTTTTATCATAAAATCATACAATGGTTTAAGTTAGATGCGCATTAAAGATCATCTAGTTCCGCACACCCCTGCCATGAACAGGGTCACCTTTCACTACATCATGTGAGAATTATGTGGCATTTAGATATAAATTAGAAATAAAGATGCTTTTTTTGCATCTTAAGATTCACATATTAACAAAAGGCAACATGAAATTAAGGTCTTTTGCAGGTATCTACTCCAAATACATACAAGGTGTGAAATACAGGCTCAAGAGCAGCTATCCCAACTTTTTTCTCTTGAATTATTTACAATATCTACAGCCAAGAACAGACAAGTACTTGTTTTATTTTTGTGATCCATTTCTCCAATAAAGAGGTCACAGTAATTAGGAGACACATGGATACTTCAACTTGTAAGACAACTTCCTAATGAAGCTGACAGACATTTCCTGCATTACATTTCAAGAACATTGGTACTGACAGAGTAACACCACTCTCCTTATCCACGTTGTTCAACAAGATGACTCCAGAAGTGCTTTGTCAACAGGACATCAGCAAAAGATTAACAGACTCATCATTAAGATTAACTATTAAATCCCTCCCCCCACAAAAGACCATAAAAATATTATTTAAGGGGGATGATGTCAGCGGTTATGGAATGCAGGGGTTGTAGGGTGGACGGCTGGACTTTGTGATCTTGAAGGTCTCTTCCAACCTTGATGATTCTATGAAGCTTTGCAGGTGGCTATCCTACATGCACTAAGGATTGCTATTTGTAAACTGACTGATACTCGCAGCTGATTTTGTAAGTCACATTAATTTGTGCACTGCTGCTCCTTGTGTTTCAGTAGGATATTACCAAAACACTGTACTACTGCCATACTACTGCTGTTGCGTGACTGAGAAATGCATATATACACACACACTTCTGATTAAATATATGTATGTATAAACTTCGCTTTCAGATGCAGAACTAATGCATCCTACAATTAGAACTCTGCATCTGCTAGCCAGCAGGAAGGGTAAAGTACACAGCCACAAGCATCTGCTAGCCAGCAGGAAGGGTAAAGTACACAGCCACAAGCATTTCATATACACCTACGTAGTTAAGTAAAGCTGACTACTCTGCACTAATAAACAACTACAGGACTATTAAAGTTTTCTTACCACTAGCTTCATCCATTTTCCAGACTTCAATCAGACAGTGTCTCTTTCTTCACATCTTACTGAAAAACTTGAGAACCATCTAGAGAACTACAATACAAGTTTCTCCCAGGCTCTTCCCCACCTCATTCCAATGCCAGTTACAGGATCACTAGAAAGGGAAGTGCTGATTTCTCAAGCAAGCACACAGGCCTGATAGAAACTCTGAATCACTAAGTCAATACAATCTTAATACAACTATGCTTTTCATGCTGCCTGAAGAAGTAGGCTTTTCAAACAGTATCTTGTTTGGAAATAATAATTGTTCTTTTGAAGGAACACTGTATCGTAGGACTATATTTGAAGTAATCATCATGATTTTGCCAATGACAAAGCTTTCCTATAACAAGAAGTCACATCCTATTTCACGGCATACATAGTTTTATAACCACTAATTATTTAAACTAAGTTAAAAGCTATGAAAACAACCATTAGGCAGGTTCATTTTTTAAAAAACTTGTTATGAAACTTAATGGCTGTGACAAATATTAAGACGTAAGAGCTGAAACATACAGTTTTATTAGGTAGATGTTCTCTTAGGTAGCAAGTTCCTATACAGGCTGTTCTTGTTCTTATCTACTCCTACTACACTTAGCAGGAATGAAGACCTAGTGAAAGTAGGACTTGGCTGGACTGTTGCTGTGCCTTTGGCTTAAAGGTCATTAAAGGCCAGCTCAGTTTAGAAAGCCACCAAACCATATTGCTTCCCAGAACAGAAATTAGCTTTGGAAATGCCATGGGTATACATTTGAATGCCAACCTAAATACACACGTGCACATCTATATCTATAAGCGTCACTTCTGAACCCACAGTCCAAGAATCACTGCTGATTTCTGCAACCTGTAGTATGAGCTACAGATCCCAAAACTACTGAAAATACATACCACTCACAAGAACTTTGAGGAAGCTGTTGTCTTTATGAACTTCATTATCAATACAATTTACTAATTCTCTGCTGTGCTATTTTTAAATGGTCACTGCCATAATCAACTGAAGATGATTAAAAAGCAAGCACATACTTAAGAATAATTTTTCATGCATTTTTAATAGCAGCTATGCAACAACTCTTGTATTTGCCGTAAATTCTGCTGTATTTTTTGTCTTTGTCTACGTTTTTAATATTAAAATCATATTCATACGCTATTCACATTACAGAACATTTACCTTTGGATGTGATGATTTCCCAGGCTGCATGTCTGCCTGAAAGATAATATCATTTATGAGAAATTGCTTTTGAATTGTACAGACAACTACTCTGTCTTCAGTTACTTGAAGGAAGTGAAGAAATGCTAACAGCCAATACCCACAACAATTAGATCTGCTTTATTGATGAAACTGTGCATGCTCCTCCTATTCAGCTCAGCCCTTCTTTGAAACACCACACAACAGAGTTGAGAACAACATCTTATAACCAAGTTTAAAATGTCCTGGACTATGAATACAACACACAGTATAAACACACACACAACATGTAACAATAAAGCTACGACTGATTTACACTGTCTCCTCAAAACTAACTTTGGGTACAAGCAGCCTTCAAGTTAGCAGTAAAAAATAGCATTCAGATGTTTAACAGCTGCTTTCTCAGTAAAGAGCTGTTATTAAAAAGATAGTTTGTTTTAATACTCCCTGGAATCCTTGGGGTTTCAAACCAAACAAGACTAGCTCAGCCCACAAAGAATATCTAAAGACACCTGGGTTTTTTCTACTGTGCTTTGCCTACTGTCCACCTCCTCCAGACACAGACAAATTCAAGCAGCTTCTATAAGTAGAAACATTAAATCCTCAACTTAAAAATCAATTTCAGGGAGGGAACTAGTCTGGAAGAAAGCTTGCAGTTTAGTAACAACAGGAAAAATATGCTTTCACAATACTAACACACTACAGACTCTCATTAGGAAAAAAACCAACCCCAAACCTAAGGAAGTTCAAACAGCAAAGCAGCTGCTTTTAATTGAGGAAAATGAAAAGTAAGAACAACTGTCAGATATCTAAGTGCTTTGTCTTTTACAAATCAGTGAGCTACTTGTGCTAGCTATTTCAAGCAGGAAACACCCACAGCATCAAGCAGTACACACTCATAACGCCCCTTCTCTTCTTCTACTGCATTAACACCGCCCGTAACAACTGGAAAACATTAATGAATATTACAGGCACATCTTGAATGATGGTGCTGCGTGAAAAAACCCACTTCAGAAAAATCAAACCAGCAACAGACCCAGCGCAGCCACCCCTCAGAGTCAGTGTGCATGGGCTCCTACAGCGCGTTCCTCTCTCACCGCGTTCAGATACCTCCCCCAATCACACAAGGCCTTTCCGAAGTATCAAAGCCCCAGAGAAGTTACCGCATCCCAGCTGCTGCTGCCCCACGCAGACAGCCCTCTCCCGCAGGCAGCAGACACGGGCAGACACAACACCGAGGCGAGATCTCGCTGCGGAGAAGCCCCGTACAAACCCGCATCTGTACCCCACCCCCCCATTGCGGCCTCGCTGGGCCGGGACCGAACAGCCGAGCCCCCCCCTCCACAGCGGAACAGGGTCGGGCGAAGCCGGCCCGAGCCCCAGCGAGACCCACCAGCCGCATCCTTCCGCCGGCGGCTACACAGCCCCTCACCGACCCCAACGCGCAACTTCAACCGCGGCTCCTGCCCGCACCGGAAGCGCCGCCGGTTCCGCTTCCGGGTCCTCCTCGCCTTTTCCTCCCCGGCCCGAGCCGTGCGGGTGCCTCTCTGTGGCCGCTCCTTCCGGGTGGAGCGGCCCGTGCAGCCTTGGCCCCCGCCAGGACCTCGTGAATCGCTTCGGGTAAGGAGAAGCCAAAGGAGGAGGAGGAGGTGGGAATTGTTTCTCTGATGGCCCTGTCAGTGTCTCTGGCCTTCCCCACTTCTCCGGGGAGAGGAAGGGCAGAGAGGCCGGCTGGTTGGCCGGTCGGTTCAGTGCGGAAGGTGCCGCCGCCCCGTATCCGTGGCAACAGCACAGCTGGGCGTGAGGGGCATCGCCCCGTCCGCTTTACCCACCCTGGCGTCGGTGCCCTCAGCAGCACCCGTAGCGTTTAAGTAAAGATAACAGTTAAATCCTAACTATAATTTTGAGGCAGGATCATGAGCCGGCGTTCTCTTCCCCTAACATATATATGGTTTGTGTTGTATTCGGTTCGTAGTGATAAAACCGACTCTGATGGCTTCGGCAGCAGCTTCCCAGCCTCAAAAAACAGTCGCCTCTCATGTGCCTTTTGGGCATCTGTGCTCCACTCTGGAGCAAATACAAACGTGTAAATCTCGCCCAGAAAAAACAAAATACTTCAAGGATTTTCTGGACTCCTGGAGAAAATTCCACGATGCTCTTCATCAAAACGAGAAAGACGTCACTGATTCTTTTTATCCCGCTATGCGACTTATACTTCCACAGCTGGAAAGAGAAAGGTTGGCATATGGAATTAAAGAAACTATGCTTGCAAAGCTGTATATTGAACTGCTTAATCTACCAAAAGATGGGAAAGATGCTGCAAAGCTTTTACATTACAGAACACCTACCGGCTCACGTGGAGATGCTGGAGATTTTGCAATGATTGCCTACTTTGTTTTAAAACCTAGGAGCCCTAAGCAAGGTAGACTGACAATAGAACAAGTCAATGAACACTTAGATGCAATAGCTAACAATAACGCTGCTAAAAACAAGGCCATGTTAAAGAAAAGCCTTCTCCAGTTAATTACACAGAGCACAGCGTTGGAACAGAAATGGCTCATACGGATGATTATAAAGGATCTCAAGCTCGGTGTTAGTCAACAAACGATCTTTTCCATTTTTCACCCTGATGCTGCTGAACTGCACAATGTCACTACTGATTTGGAAAAAGTTTGCAGACAACTGCATGATCCCTCAGTCTCCCTTAGCGATGTTTCTATTACCTTGTTTTCTGCCTTTAAACCGATGCTTGCTGCTATCGCTGATGTCCGACAAATTGAGAAACAAATGAATAACCACCTATTCTACATAGAAACTAAGCTGGATGGTGAACGTATGCAGATGCACAAGGATGGAGATGTGTATAAGTATTTTTCTCGGAATGGATTTGACTACACTCAGCAGTTTGGTGCCTCCCCCCTCGACGGCTCATTAACACCTTTTATTCATAAAGTATTCAAGAGCAACATACAAAATTGCATTCTCGATGGCGAAATGATGGCTTACAATCCAGAGACACAAACCTTTATGCAAAAAGGAAACAAGTTTGACATTAAAAGAATGGTGGAGGACTCCGATCTGCAGACCTGCTTTTGTGTGTTTGATGTACTGATGGTTAACAATCAGAAGTTGGGGCATGAAGTACTAAGCAAAAGGTATGAAATCTTAAGTAGCGTGTTTACCCCAGTCACGGGCAGGATACATTTTGTGCAAAAAAAGAGTGCCAGAACAAGAAAAGACGTAATAGATGCTTTAAATGAAGCAATAGATAACAGAGAGGAAGGGATCATGGTGAAGGATCCCATGTCCACCTACAAGCCTGATAAACGTGGAGAAGGCTGGTTAAAAATCAAGCCAGAGTACGTTAATGGACTGATGGATGAGCTAGACCTTTTAATTGTAGGTGGTTACTGGGGGAAGGGCTCACGTGGTGGAATGATGTCTCATTTTCTGTGCGCTGTCGCAGAGACACCCCCTCCGAATGAAAAGCCTACTGTTTTCCACTCTATTTGCCGTGTTGGCTCTGGCTATACCATGAAGGAATTGTATGATCTGGGTTTAAAACTGTCTAAGCACTGGAAGCCCTACCATAGGAAAGACCCTCCCTGTAACATTTTGTGTGGAACTGAAAAACCTGAAATGTACATTGAACCTTGCAACTCTGTCATCGTTCAGATCAAGGCAGCGGAGATTGTTAGCAGTGATATGTACAAAACTGACTGCACTTTGAGATTTCCTCGAATTGAGAAAATAAGAGAGGACAAAGAGTGGTACGAGTGCATGACTTCAGACATGCTGCAAGATCTCAGAAGCAAAGCAGAAGGAAAGCTGGCATCTAAGCACCTTCATATAGAGCAGTACGATGAGCCACAAGAAAAGAAAAGAAAAACTGTGTCGAAGGTGAAGAAGGTGATTGGAATAGCTGAGCAATTTAAAGCTCCTGATCTTTCTAGTGTAAGCAAGGTTTCAAATATATTTGAAGACGTTGAGTTTTGTGTTATGACAGGAATGGGAAAATGCTCAAAGTCTGAACTGGAAAGCAGAATAGCTGAATTTGGTGGCAGCGTGGTACAGAACCCGGGCCCGGAGACCTACTGTGTCATTGTAGGAGCTGAGAATGTCAGAGTGAAAAACATTATTGCTTCCAACAAATATGATGTGGTAAGGGCAGAATGGCTCCTTCAGTGTTTTCAAACCAAAATGCTGGTGCCTTGGAAGCCAGCTTTTATGGTTCACATGTCTCCTGACACAAAGGAACACTTTGCTCGTGAGTATGATTGTTATGGAGACAGCTACACAGCAGACACAGATGTTGCACAACTCAAGGAAGTGTTTGCTAGAGTGAAAGACAACAAGATGCTGCCTTTGGACGTGATTGCAGAGTTAGAAGAGCGTTATTCCTGGAACAGCTGTCAGCTCAGTATATTCAGAGGAAGCACTATTTATGTGGACTGTTTAGCTGTTATTAATGATCCCAGAACCAAAATCCAGGGAACAACACTGTCAGTTAGAGCTTTGGAGCTCCGTTTTTATGGTGCAAATGTAGTTTCTTGTCTTGAAGAGGGTATCTCCCACGTTGTTGTAGGACAAGATCATTCCCGAGTGAAAGAGGTGAAAGCACTCAGGAGAACGTTTGAGAAAAAATTTAAAATTGTATCTGAGCTGTGGGTAACAGAGTCTGTGGAGGAAGGAGTCCTAAAAAATGAAAGCCAGTATTTAATTTGAAGTAGTTTTTAAGCTTGGAGCAAAAGGATTCTTGTTGGCATGGTTGGACTGGGGTATTGTGAAGTTACCTTAGTTTTGTATGTTTAAAGCTGTTGCTGGCTAAAGAACAGCCCTGAATCCTTTTAAATCAGAGGAAGGCTTTTAACTGTGCTGCTGTGGAAGCAAGAATGTGCTAAGCTATGTTGTAGGAGGATAAAAAGTCACCACAAGATGAATAATACATGCTTTTTACTTCACAAACAGGTCTCTGGAGGATGTATTATTTTTACATGAATTGTTGCCTGTTAATAGTGCTTCTCTCTATTTTTCAAAATAGAGGCGATATTTTAATATCTTATAGATATTCTACTATTTAACACATTATTTATAAATTTACAATCGTGTTCATGTTTTTATGGAACTGCTTTATGTATATTGCTATGAAATCAGTAACTTATAAACCTTGTCTGTTCTATTTTACTCACCTTGGTTTTAGCTTTGAGTCCTGTGCAGGCTCAGTAGCACTTTGGTTTCAGGATGCTGGATCGGTACTGCATTTCCTTGTGTAAGTAAGCAGTAGTTTATAAAACAGAACCCAGTGCTAATGAAAATAGTGACCTATGTATCTATAAAGTGCAAATCAATTATTCAAGAATTGTAGTGATCCCCTGTACTCACTGCAGTTAAACCACAAAGTGCAACAGGGCTAGGTTTTTATACTTAATTGGTTTGGCTTTCAAACAGTTTGTCAGGAGCTATTTCCGTAATGTGCAATTAATTTTGAAGGATGCAGGACAGTGTGTATTTTCTTACAATTATTAAATAAAATGTCTATTTTTTAAGTCTGCCTGGTATTTATGTATTTTTAGTGAGAACTCTTTCAAAAATCACAGAAATTACTTTCTGATTTTAGTCTCTTAGATAATTCATGCGTTAACGTGGAAGGGAGGAAGGCTGACGCTTCAGTTTGTGTTTTGTCAATGCTGGTATCAAACAGAACTGCTGTTCTTCTTTCTGTTAGTGAAACACTTAAAAACCATCTGGTTCCTGTTGCTCAATTTCCAGATGCTCTTCCCTGAAACAGTACATCTGTATATTTGGAGAGGACCGACACGAGTAGCTTTGAAAAACAGGAGTTGTATTTGTTCAGATAAAAAGAAATCTTCATTGACTCCACTAAGGTGGAATATTTTTCAATTTATGCCTCCACACTTACATGATGTTGTGAGAGATTTTAAAAGCTTTGCTGGTGGGATTGGTCCACTTTTTTAAAATATAGTATTCAGTTCAAATATTTTTCTTAAAAACAGTCATTTAATCTTTCCCATCCTTACATTAATTTCAGTTTGAAGTCTTTCAAGAGTGGGACTTGAGGTTGCAAGTTCCAAAATTTCTTGGAGGAAAACAGATATTCATTTGAAGGTGACAGGAGAGATGCCTTTAACATACTTGGATGAGGGATTAGGAGGCACTGCCAGCAAGTTTGCTCATGACACAAAGCTGGATGGTGTCACCGACCCCCCAGCAGACTGTGCTGCCATTCAGTGAGACCTAGATAGGCTGGTGAGCTGGGCAGAGAGAAATGGAATAAGGTACAACAAGGGTCAGGGTAGAGTCTGGCATCTGGGCAGGAACAACTCCAGGGACCAGGAGAGGGTGGGGACTGACCTGTTGGAGAGCAGTGGAGGAGAAATTGACCTGGGGGTCCTAGTGACCAGCAGGATGACTCAGCCAGCACTGTGCTCTTGTGGCCAAGAGCATCCTGGGGGGGATCAATATGGGGGTGGTTAACAGACTGAGAGAGCAAATGCGTATTATAAGAAATCCAATAGCAGTTTCTCCTCAGAAAATAAATAAACAAGGTGGAACAGAGGCGATTCCATCTAAATATCAGAAGGAACTTCTTCCCAGTGAGGGTACTGGAGCACCAGAACAGGCTGCCCAGGGGGGTTGTGGAGTCTCCAGGTCTGGAGACGTTCCAGACCTGCCTGGCTGTGTTCCTGTGTGACTTGGTCTGGGTGATGCTGCTGTTGCAGGGGATTGGACTGGATGATCTTTTGAGGTCCCTTCTATGATACTATAGGCAGTTCAACCAAGCATGAAGCCTCTCCAGCCTGGTAACAGCTTTTGTACTGCAAAACACTAGACTGGCCTATAAAATTTTACTGTACTATATTTTTTTTTGCTATGAGGGAATGAGACAACAGCTAGTAACTTTGAATTATTGCACAAACCAAAGAGCAAAGGCGGAGATTATGGATATAATTAAAACGTTGGCCTGTGCTAGAAGGAAATAAAAAAAGGCATAGGTTTTAAAATATTTTCTTTTTGATAAAATATAATTAGTGTTTTATTGGGAAGTTTTTAACAGCTTTTCCGTTTTTTGTAATTTTTGGAAATTATTGTTTATAAAAAAAACACCTAGGGTGTAATTTGGAATTAATTTAGGGTATAATTTGGAATTCAAACACTAAGAAAGATGTGGGATAATTAAGCATGTGATTGCATTTGGAAACTGACATAGCAGGAATGTTTCAACAGGTGTATGTTCCTGTGTGACTTGGTTTGGGTGATCCTGCTGTGGCAGGGGGATTGGTCTGGATGATCTTTTAAGGTCCCTTCTGATCCCTTATGATTCTATGTATCTGTCACTGCGTTAGTGACAAAACAAATTTAAATGCATTTTCTGTTAATGCTGCAGGTAGAGAAGCTCTGTGAAACTATGAATCCAGAGTTCAGTTTTCTTCTGTGTCGTGCCACATTTACAAAGTAAGATACAGTTTTGGGGACTGAAGATACCAGAAATAAGACACCGGGGTAAAAAGAAGGATTGATACTCACAACATTACACAATCCCTCTAGTCCTGTCTTTCTCAGTGTAAAATGAGTTGGGCTAGGTGAACTCTAGAGGTACCATCCAGCTTCAGCTGCTCTGTGCCTCTGTGTGTAGGGTCTGAGATCGAGTTCTGGTGATTTGACAATTGGCAAACAATGCTTTGTGGGTTACACAACCCACTGGAGTACAACAGGTATAACCAGTAGGGTTATACTGTTAGACATTAAGCTGAAGGAAATACCCTGCACTTCAAAATCATAGAATTACCCAGGTTGGAAAAGACCTTCAAGATCATCATCTTTATCAGCCTGAGTCCTGAGAATTGCTGTGCTTTTCCTGAGATGATCTCAATAATATGTGACTGAAAAGCAGTATTTTAAAAAGAAAATGTTATCCAAGATCCAAAATTAAGATAAGAGCAACTATGATGATGTCATTCCTTCTTTACCTTGTTTCTCTAAGATTTGATATCACAGTGTCACACCATCAGTTTTAGTAGCCCTATGCTTAAGAGTTACCTCTGTTTTCTCCATAGTTCTGAGTGTAATATTATTTGCAATTTAGTAATGACTACTTTCAGTAAGGAACAGAGCTTTGACAGAAAGTTATTGGTGAAGGAATTTAAAAAATAAAACTAAGAATGTTTATACATAGAGAGATGCTCTAAAAAACCTCTTCTCCTGAATAAAAAATATGAGTTTATCCAAAGGATAAACTAAAACTCATGGATGCTATTGGAAACAGATGCAGTAGCTAATATAAAAACTAATTGTCCCAGGGAAAACAAACTCAAGAGGGAAAGAAACACCCTTGTGCTGCGAATGATTTAGACATTAATGATTCCATGTTCATCAACAGTGGTGATTGTTGGCACTTAAGACAGCATAAAACATCAATGTCTCCTTTTAAAGACACTCATAAAGCAGACAAATTCTGCAGCAATCGGAGTTTAACGAAAGTACTTAAAAATGAATAACAATCAAATCAGGCAATGACTGGGGTGGTTTTTTGACTGGCTGTTCTGGTGCTCTGTAACACACTACCACTGACAGCAGCTGGCTCTTAATGCAGACAAAAGATTCCTTGTGAATACTGAGTTGACATTTATAGTCTTCTGAAAAATCAACTTAGGGAATAAATCTGTACATAAAAATTCAGCTGACATATAACTGCACAAAATCCACCCGAGCAGCGTTAACTTCAACCTCCTGAGCACAAAAATAAAGCAATTTTTTTTACATTTGTTTTTGAAATGATAGTAATCCCTTAGGATCCGTAAAGATTAAATGATTCCACTATTGAAACCACAGTTCTTGAGTTACCAGCCATGATTCCCCAGTGCAGCAGTGAACAAGACAAGGGCATGAACTGCAGCACTACAGAGGTGAAGATTTAATCAGAAAATCCATGTTTGAAAGACACCCATCAGCTCGTACAGGCTGGCCTTTAACTCCTAATTTGTAGTAGTTCTAATGATGTGGAAATCTGTACCTTATTCATGTTTTCTAAGCCCTTCTATCTGTAAGCACACTATCCTCATTTTGTTAAAGTTACAAAACGGGGGTTAGCTATCATAACCCAGGTACAGTTTAGGGGAGGAGGTTGGACACTATGGGGGGCATTCCTCACCTTGCCTGTGGAAGCTGTGCAGAAGCACTGTGTTGCCAGCTCGACTTCAAAAACTGTAACAGCTTAATGCAGAATGCATAAGATGTCGTTCAGCAGAGGGATTCAAGCTTACAACATCTGCACCCTAAAACATCACAAAGCTAATGGATTAAATTGTCACTGTACATAGAATCATAGAATCATTAGGGATCAGAAGGGACCTCAAAAGATCATCCAGTCCAATCCCCCTGCCACAGCGGGATCACCTAGACCAAGTCACCCAGGAACAGATCTAGAATATCTCCAGAGAAGGAGACTCCACAACCCCCCTGGGCAGCCTGTTCCAGTGCTCTGGTACCCTCCCTGGGAAGAAGTTCCTGCTGATATTGATAGGGAACCTCCTCTGTTCCAGCTGACACCCATTGCCCCTTGTCCTATCACCAGATGACCTTCAGAAGAGCCTGCCTTCATCCTCCTGACAGCCACCTTTCAACATTCTATATAGATCTATCCTTATATGAGCTTGATATATGCACACACCTATATAAAACAGGTGTCCTTCTACAGAAGGAATCCCAGCTGTAGATTTTAACTAGATGCAAATGCCTTTGGATAGCTTAGAGTCCTTTGTCTAAGCCCTTGCTTACTGGGTCATGTTTTCTTAGCAGTCAAGCAGCAATCCTTTTTCAACATACACCTCAGTATAATTGTTTCTTTCAGTCTGTATGAATATTAAGTGAAGTGTTAGGCAGATATTTCAAGAGATATGCAGAGTTAAACCACACCTGAGTATTACTAAAGCATAAGCAGTATTGCAGAATATTTGTGGTATAGATGGAGTTAAAATTTAAATTGGCCATCCTATCATACAGGAAACCAAATGACATTTAATAAAAGACAACTTTAAAAATAAGAGAAACGTATCTAGACACTTATCTTCTTTATGGTTTTGTACCTCTGTATTTCTGTTAAATTAGAAAGACATTGGTTTGGATCAAAATGCTGACTTTCAAGAAGAGCATCGCTCTTATCCTGATGTTATCATCAGTGAAGCAGCAGTGCATCTGCAGTAATAATTGACCTTTTCCGGTTTCTACATTTCAAAGAGCCTGAAGACGCATTGGTCTTTCGTTGCTGAAAACACATTTGCTGGTTATGCTAAGTCAAATCAATACAAGTAAAAAAAGCCACATCAGTTAGTGCATCGAGAGCAAACAATTTCATTCACATGTAGATAAAAGATTAAAGGCTATAAAAAAGGCAAAGAATGTAGTGGTTTGGTTTGCTGCATTTGTATTTTTCTCTTCATAGATTCCTAGAATGGTTGAGGATGGAAGGGACCATCAAGATCATCTAGTTCCAACCCCCCTGCTATGAGCAGGGACAGCCCCCACTAGCCCAGGGTGCCTCCTTCCAGGGAGGGGGCAGCCACATCCTCCCTGGTCCAGTGTCTCAGCACCCTCAGGTGAAGAACTTGCTCCTGACTTCCAGTCTAAACCTCCCTTCTTCCTTTCCCCATTGACAAACAGACAGAAGAACAAAGCTACAGATTTCCTGCTGTGGTGGATCCCACGCAGCATCTACATTTGTCTGCAATGTTCAGGACAGAAAACTCCCAAGTGAGCTGTGTTTCTATGTTTTTTCAGGACTGACACCTATCACTTGCACTATGCTGATGCTGGTAGTGCTCAGACAAAAAGTTTTGGGAAGCTCTGATCTAAAGAGGAAGGCAATGAAGCTTTTGCAAGTGATGCATGAACACATGGCAAAATGTTTTGACATTCTAACAGGTAGAAGAGAGGAGCTCTGAGAGTTACTAAACTGTGAAGTAATCAATCAAACCTAGCAAGATAATGGTTATGAGTGAAAGACTTGAAGCCTATAAATACAGTGGGGGAATCATAGAATCATCAGGGATTGGAAGGGACCTCGAAAGATCATCCAGTCCAATCCCCCTGCCACAGCAGGACACCTTGACCAGGTCCAGGCGAGTTTCAAACGTCTCCAGAAAAGGAGACTCCACAAACCCCTCAGGCAGCCCCCTGCAGCTCCCCATCACCCTCCCTGGGAAGAAGTTACAGAATCACAGAATCAGTCAGGGTTGGAAGGGACCACAGGATCATCCAGTTCCAACCCCCCTGCCATGGGCAGGGACACCCCACCCTAGAGCAGGCTGGCCAGAGCCTCATCCAGCCTGGCCTTAAACACCTCCAGGGACGGGGCCCCAACCACTCCCTGGGCAACCCATTCCAGGCTCTCAAAAGAAAAAAAGAAATCAGAACAGAGGTATTAGAGGGAGAAAGAGGATAAGGCATTCTGGTTCAGTGAGGCTGTACTGGAAATTACTCTTGAAATTGTAAAAAGGAAGGGTCCAGAGGGTCCCTTAAATGTTGACTTTGAAAAAAGGAGAAAAGAGAAGCATAGCTTTGGTGGGGTTAATGGACAAAACAGTGGGAGAAAAAGTTGGTTGTGAGGAAAAGGTGAGGTGAGAAGACCAGTGATCAGAAACATTAAATAACAGGGAAAGGAATAATTTGTAACTGCTATTGTTGTTAATAGCACTTAGAACTAACCAAATTGTTCCTGTTATTAGCATGGCTGGGTAGGTTGCACTGAGGTGGGAAAGCCTTTCCACGTTTTGGCCGAATGCTAGATATTCCTTAGTTACACTCTGTTAAGAACAACACCCTAACAGGATACCTGTATGGACTTATGAGGTGGTGTAGTCTGGCAGTGTGGGGCTACCTAGGGAATGAGAAGAGAAGATGGGTGAGTACCTAGCTCCAGCATTTCTGCTAACCCCAAATTTCCTTAGCAGGTATACTCTCACCATCTTTGGAGTTGGGGACTGTTTCCTCACTACCTGGTCTGCATCAACCACAGTGAAACACGTGCTGCAAAGCCAGTGCTGCACGGGGAGAAAAGTAGCTAAGGTCTGTGTTGCACAGACACCTCCGTTGCCAAGACTCTTCAAGTGTTATTATGTCACCAAACACACTAGCTGTTAAGAAAGAGGTTTCCTTGCTGGGCTTCACTCTTGGAGAGCTGCTGGTGCCATGAACACGAAAAAGGGGTCTAGAGAGATCTGGTATTCCCTTTTCCTGTCTTGATGCTCTGGTAGCTCCTGCCATTCCACAGACTGCTCTGTAGAAACAACTGCAGAGTGTTTCCTCAGCTGCAGACAGCAGAGTGGAGTAAGCGTACAGCCAGCTTCTGCTCAACCAAGGGATGGCTCTGCTCTGTATCACAACCTTGCACCCCACGTCTGGTGTGGAGTTAGGTATCCTGCAGAGTGGTGTAGTTTGAATTTGCAGGTCTTAGCCTGAGAGATTGGGAGTTTCTATGGCAACTGGTGATAAGCAGCTTGGAATTGTAAGCTCAGTGAGTTCATCTGTGAAGTGGAAAGGAAAAGAAATCCAACAGTACTACTAGTTTGGAGTTTCCAGTTTTATGTTGGGAGAGTCTTGTCTTTGTTTGGAGAGGAAGCACACATTACTGGACTGAATGTGCCTTGGAAATGTGGTGATGGAGGAGAGTGTGGGAGTTTGGAACCTCAGAGATCACCTGAGGAGTGGTTTTTACCCCGTTCCATGATTTGCTGAAAATGAAAGGGTAAGAGTCCTGTCTATGGCCCGGGGCAGGCAGTGTGCTGGAATAGTGGGCTGGCTTTGAGCATTGGCAACTGTGTCGAAGGAACTGAGGAACTGAGTTGCCACTGAGGAATGGATGCATGGACTGAAAGATGGGCATCATGTTTCCAGATGGAAAAGAACTGCTGAAAAATTCTTAAGAGAGTGGAGGTAACAGCTTGGCCCAGCTATTTAACAACACGCGATGAATCCCTGCCTGCCTTTGTGTCAGGGGTCTTGTGTTGCATGAATTAAATGTGTTGTCCTGGTTTCCCCACCACCAAATCAACCCAGTCTTTGTTTTTTTTTTCTGCAAATTCATAAGCTCTGGTGGCTGCCCAGGGGGGTTGTGGAGTCTCCTTCTCTGGAGATGTTCCAGACCCGCCTGGCTGTGTTCCTGTGTGACTTGGTCTGGGTGATCCTGCTGTGGCAGGGGGATTGGACTGGATGATCTTCCCTGGTCCCTTCTGATCCCTAATGATTCTATAACTTAATAACTTGTTTCCCCTCCAAAATTTTGGCTAAGCCCCATTTTCCAGTTTATGGCAGCCTAAGCCACTAACTTCCTAGCATTTCCATGGATTGATGCCCACTGAGGGTTTGGCAGAAGAATTGTTTACACATAATTCAGCTTCTTAATTGGAGGCAGACAAGCATGCCAGGAAGAAAACAAAGAGTCACACATTAAAATAGCCATACAGAATGTGCCTCTTGCTCCTACAGTATTCTTATTCTAACAAGTCATGAAGAAATATCTTGATTTCCTGAACATCTCATATCTTCCTTAACTTCTTTGAGTCAAATGGGCCTAGATAAAACAAGAAATAACGATTTCTATTTTGAATCTGTGTATTGATTTATTTAAATAATTCTGCTTGCTTTTGAGCAATTATGAATTTTTAACAGATATTTTTGTATTTGGAAAATATCCATATCCATAATTATTATTGAAATAATATGCCATCAGCTTCATATCTATGAGATAATTGTTTCCTAAATCGCCAAGCATCTTAGAGAGTCAAGATGAGAACAATTAGGAAACATAGAATCATTAGAGATGGGATGGGACCTCAAAAGATCATCCAGTCCAAGCCCCCTGCCACAGCAGGATCACCTAGACCAAGTAGCACAGGAACACAGCCAGGTGGGTCTGGAATGTCTCCAGAGAAGGAGACTCCACAACCCCCCTGGGCAGCCTGGTCCAGTGCTCCGGTACCCTCCCTGGGAAGAAGGTCCTGCTGATATTGATATGGAACCTCCTCTGTTCCAGCTGGCACCCATTGCCCCTTGTCCTGTCACCAGATGACCTTGAGAAGAGCCTGGCTCCATCCTCCTGACACCCACCTCTAACACCTCTAATTAAGAAAATTCCACAATCAGAAAAGACTCTGAACCAACAAACAATGTTAGCGTCACCAATCAGGTGTCAGCCAGCTAGCTGTATTGTAAATCTGAGCCTGGCTGCCTTAAGCAGCTTTTAAAGCTCTAAAATTGCAAAGGCAGTTTTGGTTGCTTACAGCAGGTGGTAGTATGTGCTATTAAAATAAAATATTTACTTCCAAGAAGACTGCTGCTTAGTTAATAAGAACGTGAGTGGAATGGGCAAGGAAATGACTGCTGTAACTGTGTTGAGAGCTTGTATATTAGAAAATAGAGGAGTCCTTACTTTTAAAATCTTCCTGTTTCTTTGCCATATGACTACAGCACTCACAGCTGAGGGGACAGTAGTGGACAAGTCACAGTGGCGTTATCACAATTAAATCAAATCACCTCACTCTTACAGAGTGGTTTTCATCCATAAATACCAGAGTCTTTTAATCCCACAGCCTGTTCTAAAAGATAAACATGAAGTCTTTAGAACAAGATGTAAATGCAATTTCGGTGGGTAAAAACTACATGGCAATTCTGATAATCCTCTTTCAGTTGCTGCCTGAGACTGGAGTGAGCTGAATCTCTAGAGTTTCTGCTGCAGAGTCCACTAGAGGCCTGAGAGTGCTGTTTATGAGCATGTGGAGCTATTCTTCCACCTTGATCAAAGCTCAGTTGTGTCTAACCTCAAAATAGGAGTAGGGAAGTGATTATTACCTGTACTCAGCACTGGTGACGCCAAATCCTGTTCCATATCGGGCACCTCATCACAAGAAAGACATTGAAGCGCTGGAGCATGTCCACAGGGCAAGTAAGCTAGTTAAGGTTCTATAGCACAAGGCTTATGATGAGCTGCTCAGGGAGTTGAGTTTCTTTAGTTTGGAGCAAAAGAGGCTCAGGGGAGAACTTATTGCTCTCTACAGCTGCCTGAAAGGAGGTTGGCATAAAGTGGGGGTTGGTCTCTTCTTATAAGTAGCAGGCAACAGGACAAGAGGAAATGTCCTCAGGTTGCACCAGGGCAGTTCTAGGTTGGATATTATGTACACTGTCTCCCCTGGAAGTGTTATCAGACATGGGAATAGGTTATTCAGGAAGGTGCTGGAGTTGAGATGCCTGGAAATATTTAAAAGATGTCTAGATGTCATGCTGGGGAGTATGATTCAGTGGTGGTTTGTCAGTGCTGAATCCTTCTCTGGAGACATTCCAGACCCATCTGGTTGTGTTCCTGCGCGACTCGGTCTAGGTGATCCTGCTGTGGCAGGGGGATTGGACTGGATGATCTTTCAAGGTCCCTTCTGATCCTTAATAATTCTACCAATCCAAATGATTCTGGGATTCTGTGATGAATGGGTAATAAGAATCAAAGGGATATCTACCCAGTTCCTGGTAGTTCAGGGTAAAGCTAGCAGCAAATACTTAGAGTAAGTTTATTCCTAAAATTATAGTGAACATGGCATTGCAGATGCCTACGAGAGTGACAGAGCAGGAAAGACAGTTGTCAAGCAGCTCAAGGAAACAGCTGTGGACTTGAGTCCTTCTGTGAATTTTCATAGGCCTTTTGTCCTCACTTACAGCATTAGTACAATATGTTGAAAGCTTGTTTCCCTGGTGATATTACTTCAGCACAGCACAGTCTTTAACTGAGACATCTTCTCTGGGAGTCCATATGATCATTTGTGAATATAAAAACAAGGCAATTAGTTTAAGAAAGTAATTTTTCTTCTCCAAAAAAACCCCCAAATAATTAAGATTTTTGATAATTCTCCAAATAATTTCTTGGCTAGAGCCCTGGTGAAACATGAGAGAGGTAGGACTTGCAGGACCTTAGTGTGTGAATGTCAGTATACCAAAGAAGGAGATCTGTAGGGGTGCCTGAGAGCAAATGTTCTTTATAAACAATCTCCATCCTCATGTGTCTTTGGTTTTGTAACCCTGAAGTATTTTTCCTCAGACAATGTGCTTCCATTGCAATGCAGACAAGCTTTTTTGATATCTTCCAGCTTGGAGTCTCAGTTTTATAAGCAAACAAATCCAAACTAAACCTCTGAAAACTGCAGTCCCTGAAAGAACAAGATCTCCCTTCACTGAGACGCAACGTAAGAATTTCAGTGGCAGCTCTGGCTGAGGCTGGGCTCTTGGTCTGACATCCTCTCATAGTTCCTGGTACTGCAGTAACCCAACCATTGCCATAGTCCCTCTAGCAAAATTAGTGTCAAGTCATATAGCAGTCTTCTGATTGCAAATACCCACTAGGAATTGAGCTGAAATGCTCTCAGCTTGTGCATTACATAACATCTCAGTCCTGGAGCACAGTCAGATAAGAGAAACTATAATCTACTGTGAGTTATCTGTGGATGGCGTGTACGGTTGCTGATTAATCACACCATTAACTATTGCAAAGACAACTCAGTGCAGAGGCCATTGTGTGAGCTGGGCTTCTCCAGTCAAGCACAGCACTGTATGAATCTGGCTATCTGTGCCCAGTGGTTACTTTTGCACAGTTTGAATCTTGAGTTCGTTAATGCACTGCCTTTAGGAGCTTCTAAACTGAGGAATGCAAACCCAGCTGACACCCCACTACACTCATTCCTGTAATGGAAAGCTCTGGAGAGGACTGATACAGAGCTATAAGGGTGTTGCTGCTTAAAGCCAGTGCAAAAGAGGTATGGCAGAGGCAGAGGGAGGGTGAATAAGATCAGAGGCATCTATGATCTCCCAGATCTGTGATCTGAAAGAGATTCTGCAGAATCATTTTCCTGCAGACTTAGTAAAAGGATTTTCCATTTCTGGCACAGAGTGAGTTAAAAGGATGGAGTCAATACAGATGCAGTGCTCCTGAGTTAAACAGATGGAGTCAATATGGATGCAGTGCTCTATCTGAACTGGTAAATCTGGGTGAACGCAGAAGCCTGCTGCAAGGAAGCCACTGTAAAAGTCATTTCACATCCAGACGTTGATTCAGTAATTATTGTGAGCTGAGTCTACAGAGCTACTTGGAAGTGTCTGAGCAATGTTATCTAGCATTCTTCTGATCTGGAGTGGTTCAACTTGCTCGCTCATCTGTCCTGACCCATTCTATTACCCTGTGTGGAAGGGAGCTAGAAGTTCCCTAGCATCTCAGATGAATCATCTATTTCTGCAAATATGTGAGTTTCACTGACAGCAAGTGATAACAAGTCTAAAGAACTGCGAAGGCTGCAAACTGCAACTAGGAAAACTGATGCAATAGTACAAAATTAAAGCTGAGTAAACTTGTGCTTCAGTTATACTTCAGTTTTTGAAGTATTAACATAAGATAGATTCCTGTCTAAACCATGCATTCTGTTTCAGTAGAAGGTACAAGCCTGACCCGCCTGGATGTGTTCCTGTGCAACTTGGTCTAGGTGGTCCTGCTGTGGCAGGGGGATTGGACTGGATGATCTTTCGAGGTCCCTTCTGATCCCTAAGGATTCTGTGATAAACAATGATGGAAGGATGAACCAAAATCCTGACCAAACGCTTGTTCTTTCTATTCTAGAAGACATTGTTAATAAGTCCAAGGTAAAGCCTGGCTTGGAGGCCACCGGTTTCTAAAGAAAGACCACTTGTTTCTAAAGAAAAAGACATTAGAAAGTTCTAAACCCAAAGGAAAATGAAGTTTGAATATTGTATTTTTGAACAGAGAACTCCAGCTTTCCTGGCTTTGCTGACTACTGCCTCAGTAATAAGATCCATAGCAATGGTTTGTCATGGGTCAGGTACTCTCAACATGGTTTTGTCCTACTAAATCAGACCTGAATCTTAAACTCTATTTGGGAAGTGATAAACAAACCTAGATCTCATGGAATTGGTTTCAATTGATCTCATGGGATCGGTTTCACTTGATCTCATGGGATCCACTACTCAATATTCCATGTTGGCATTAACACAGTTGATTTAAAAGGCCACCTTTTCATCTCACCTGAACCTGCTTGGCATATAAAACAGGGTGAGGATGTAAGTCCATACAGCTGATAAGGACAAGCAGACATATCTGATATTTCCAGACTACAAAAACACCATAACAAACCTAAACCACCAAAAACCACTGGCAATTTCGGGCTTGTTAACTTCTGTACTATTTAAAATATAATCAGGCTGAGGTGGCTGATGAGCTGTGCTTGCATGCAACCTGGCAGAGTATAGAACACACTTGACCAGCAGCAAGTAGATTTCCAGATAATAAGCCACGGGAAAGCCACGTTTTAGGGAGGATTTGGACAGTCCACTTTGTACTTCAACTGAGGAGCCTTTCAGTATCAGAAGTTGATGGAGAATGAGGGTCAGGAATAATACAGCTGCTATGTGTGGTAGTAATACAGCTGTTTTGCTGTATCAGAATGGCATTAATATATGATCCCTGATGATGCTTGTGCATGCTTACCTCCAAACACTGTGCAAACCCCTGAGGATTCAGTACTACCACACAGTTGTCCATTAATGCAATTAACATACAGAAAAGAGCAATGATGCTATTTATCTGCCTTAGAAAAGTTGTGGGGGGGTCTACACAATGAAAAGACCTAAGAGAATTAAACAGAGAATGATCACAGCTGTTGTAAAGAAATCTGAACTATCCCAACACAAAGGGGATGCAAAGTGACCATTGTTGTAGATAAATATCAGTGTCAGTTGAGCCATCAACCGGTTATATAAATTACCTTCCCTGAGTTAATTGAGAGGTGTGAATGCCTTCCAGGGCTATCCAGACCAGCAGCATATGCGCTTTGA
Source organism: Upupa epops (assembly GCA_013397515.1). Lineage (NCBI taxonomy): Eukaryota > Metazoa > Chordata > Aves > Bucerotiformes > Upupidae > Upupa > Upupa epops. The sequence continues at coordinate 53,405 of VZRI01002342.1, read as the reverse complement.
TTTAAATAAACCTGGTTCTCATCAGAGTATTTCATTCATGCTTGCGTGTAATGTTTTTCTTTCAGGTTTGTATCAAAATTATCACGAGTTCCTAGGTTGTTCAGCCAGCAGTAGCATTTTTTGTTTCTTTCTCTCCAGCTTGCTGCTAGTGTTTCTGGTTATGCACGTAGTAATATTGTGTGGGAGGTAGACTAGACACTAAATAATAGAATCATAGACTGATTAGGGATCGGAAGGGACCTCAAAAGATCATCCAGTCCAATCCCCCTGCCAGAGCAGGATCACCCAGACCAAGTTGCACAGAAACACAGCCAGGTGGGTCTGGAACATCTCCAGAGAAGGAGACTCCACAATCCCCCTGGGCAGCCTGTTCCAGTGCTCCCAGTTCCTGCTGATATTTAGATGGAACCCTTTCTGTTCCAGCTGGCACCCAGTGCCCCTTGTCCTATTACCAGATGACATTGAGAAGAGCCTGGCTCCATCCTCCTGACACCCACCCCTCACAGATTTACAGACATGGATGAGGTCACCCCTCAGCCTCCTCTTCTCCAAGCTCAAGAGACCCAGCTCCCTCAGCCTTTCCTCAGAAGGGAGCTGTTCTCCTTCCTTCATCATCTTTGTTGCTCTACGCTGGACACCCTCCAGCAGCTCTGTGTCCTTCTGGACAGAATTGGACACAGTACTCCAGATGCAGTCTCACTGGTGCAGAGTAGAAGGGGAGAAGAACCTCTCTCAATCTGCTACCCAGCCCCCAATGTATCTGGTACAACTGTATCTGGTAAATTTATCTGGTAAGACTGTGTTCTTGCCAAGAAATAAACAAGATATATTGATCATGATTGAACTGTTTGTAGTTATATATATACTGAAATGTCTGCAGTTATTATTCTGTCAGCATTGTCCTACTGCAGTCAGTACTATCCATCACATAAAATTCAACACAACAGTCCGTTCGAATCAACCAATCTCTCAATCATTTCCAATCAAGTGAAGAATGCTCATAACATAATTTACAAAATCTTGCTGCATCCCAGAAATCATCACTCATCTTTCACCTTTGGGTGCTGTGGCAACTGCGAAGAAAAATTGTTTACAGTTATCAAGGATGCCTGAAAGACTGGTCTGTTTCTAAGCCTGTGTGACAGTGAGAGAGGTTGAGCTGTTGTCCTTGTACGTTGTCTTAATCTTTAGGTAAGATTAGTCAGGAGTATTCAAGACAAGTAAAGATGTCAATCTGAGTTTTACCTGTGCTGTTTAGGTCAAGCTGTGATGGTTTACCAGCTTAGTTTCAGGAGCAGTGTTTTGGTTTAGCACCATTAAAAGAATGAACTAACATTATTGGATGTTTTCTTTGCAAGTATAATAATTCTCAACAAATCTTTAAGAGAAGGAACTAGAAGCAAACATGAGTTTCTGACCTTGTTTCCTTTGCTTAGAAATACAAGGTTTTTTTCAGCTTAAAATACTAAACTGCTTTCAAGATTAAAATGCCCTTCAGGTGAAGGCTGAAGATAAAAGAAAGAGCTTTTAGATATAGACAGATATGATATAGCTATGATATAGATAAGTATCTATTCTATATAGATATATATTCTATAAAGATACTGCATCTATATATAGAGACAGACAGAATCTATATAAATATGGAATCATTAGGAATCAGAAGGGACCTCAAAAGATCATCCAGTCCAATCCCCCTGCACAGTAGGATCACCTAGACCAAGTTGCACAGGAGCACATCCAGGAGGGTCTGGAAAGTCTCCAGAGAAGGAGAAAAGTATGTTCTTACTATTAGAGGGCAGCATGAAAGGCAGCATTTTGGGTCACTTTTTGCTATATCCTAAAAGGACTTATAGGCAGAAAATATATGTCCATTAGTAGATACAGCTCTCGAAGGTGCCCTTCAACTTTCTGCTAGAAAGATGAAGTTAGTAGTTATTTACAGGCCACTGGATGGTAAAGGGACAGGCTTTCATCAATAGGCAGAACCTCTGAGGATCTGTGTTAACTCAAGATTACTCAGGAGCTGCATTAACTCAGTTCATGTCCTGTATGTTACGTGCCCATGCATTGCTATAAATTTCATTCTGGGGAATACACCCCAGGCCCTCTATCCAAATGAAGAAAGCAAAAACGGAGCAGTACAGTATGGGTGCAGGTCTCTGCCTGATCTCTGTGGGTACGTAGATGACACATCTCCACACCAGCCCAGCAGCATTTCTTGGGGGTAAGGGGTATTGAGCATTCGTGAGGAGCACAGCTGTAGATACTGCTCTGCTTTTTAATCAAGGCTCGATGTGAATACACGCCACATATTTTCTTTCACCTGGTACCTCTCTCAGTGCTATTGCTATTAATAAAATTTCACAGGCTTACTTTAGCAGAATATCAATGAAAATGTTCTAAGCCTGTGCACATAGGCATGCCAGGTACTTTGTGAGGGTTTCAAACGTTTACTTACTGTCGAGCTTTATGCATATACACGCATGTGAAAGGTCAGCGGTAGTCGTTCTATCATTTGGGATGAACACAGCTGAATTGAAATGTCACAGCAGTTGTACCTAGCAATTTAAAAGCTTTGGAGTGTTGCAAGCCTGTGGATTCTCCTGCCAAGCAAATAAAACTCGTCTCTCTGACTGTACAAATTTACATGATTACAGATAATATAATTTACATCATGCTTGTGGAGTTTCTGAGCTCCAATAGAGTACAGGCAGCTTTTGGGCTTGATTGCAGTTTAGGAGCTTGCTGTGCAGCTCTGGAGCAAAGGAAGCAAGCTGTTCACAGCAAACCACAGAAGGCATCCGTTAGCCTGATGTGAAGATGATCGATGTTAGCCTTTTTAGACCTTTCAGACATTACAAAGGAGCTCTGCTAAAGAAGTCAGTGGGTGTCACGGTGTAATAGGAGACCATGAAGAAAATTAATTTTGAATAATTGAAGACAAGACCAGTGTAACTGTAAGACTGGCTGTACTAAAAAGAGATCTCAATACCTTTGTCAAATGTTTACAGCTGGATGTTTCTGCACCTTCCATGTTGAGAATGAATGCTGCATGAACAGAGTGTGGGACCTTGCTGATTTAGGGGAATGGGAGCATTTAAAGATGGTCCTTCTCTCGGGAGGCACTCTGCTGAAGAATGTGATGACTGGGACAAACGGGGATGGGAGGGATGGAGGTCAACATCCATGGAAAGATGAAGATGTCTATTAAAAAAGAAAATTCTAATGTACGAATATTTCAGTATGCTGTGATTTCAGTGTGTTGTGGTTTTGTGACTGCGTCAGGAAAACAAAATCAAAAAGCTAAGAACAAGCAACTCAGATCCCAACTTTTCCTCCGAGTTTTATCCTGAGAAGAAAAGAAGGTGAAGTTAATTTATTTAACATATGGAGTGAGGCCAAACCGCAATGACACTCATCTCCGTGTGGAACTGCACACTGTACTCCTGGCTATTTGTCTAGGCAATAGGGAATTTTCTGAAAGACTTCTCTGGAAGGGATCACAGCAACAAGGAAAGGTGTCATTTCTGTGGAAATAATTTCAAACCCTATGGATTTTAATGAAAAATGGAATAATGGCTATAAGATTTTAAACAAAGCTGCAAGTTTACAAGGCAAAAAAGCTTAGGCATCTAATTTAATGTTTCACAGAATCATAGAATCATTATGGATTGAAGGGACTCTGAAAGATCGTCCAGTCCAACACCTCTGCCACAGCAGGATCACCCAGACCAAGTCACACAGGAACACATCCAGGTGGGTCTGGAATGTCTCCAGAGAAGGAGACTCCATAGCCCCCTGGGCAGCCTGGTCCAATGCTCCAGTACCCTCCCTGGGAAGAAGTTCCTGCTGATATTGATAGGGAACCTCTTCTGTTCCAGCTTTCACCCATTGTCCCTTGTCCTATCACCAGATGACACTGAGAAGATCCTGGCTCCATCCTCCTGACACCCACCCCTCACATATTTATAGACATGAATGAGGTCACCCCTCAGCCTCCTCTTCTCCAAGCTCAAGAGACCCAGCTCCCTCAGCCTTTCCTCAGAAGGGAGGTGCTCTACTTCATCCATCGTCTTCATTGCTCTATGCTGGACATCTTGATTTGAGGGGCTCAGAACTGGACACACTATACCAGATGCAGTCTCACTAGTGCAGAATAGAGAGGGAGAAGAACCTCTCTCGATCCACTAACCACCCGCTTCTGATCCCCACCCCCAGGATGCTGTTGGCCCTCTTGGCCACAAGAGCACTGTGCTGGCTCAGAGTCATCCTGCTGGTCACTAGGACCCCCAGGTCTCTTTCTCCTCCACTGCTCTCCAACAGGTCAGTCCCCAACCTCTCCTGGTCCCTGGAGTTGTTCTTGCCCAGATGCCAGACTCTACAGTGACCCTTGTTGTCCCTCATTCCATTTCTCTCTGCCCAGCCTGTCCAGGTCTCACTGAAGCTAAAATATTTTACGATTGTCTAATTCAATTCTGCAAATCATTTTTAAAAGTCTGTATATTTTGCTTCTCTTAGTGAAGGCAGATATTCAGGGAGGGAAAACCAGCTATTGTTCTAAAATAGGCTGTTGTCCACCTGCCTACTCTTAGCATACATTCTGCTTAGCGATTATAAAATTAGATTGTATCTGCTACATCATTTACTAAGTGGGTGCTTCATGGCATCCGTGAATCTCAGCATATGTTGTTTAATGACCTGTAGCTGTCCTGATTTCAAGCATAACTGTCTTTCATGTTTGTATTTGAAGACAGTGTCTAGTTGACAACAAGCAGAAAACATCTATAGAAACTCAAAAGAAGGGGCGATCAGATTCACACAGATCTATTAATCCTTTCCTCTGTCTTCTCTCTGTAATAATACTCATTCTTCCTCTGCCCTTCTGCAGTGAGCCTGCAACTGCAGCTGAAGACACTGTTGTGACAACTTTGTTGTTTCTTGTAAGTAAATACTGATTTTGGAAGAAAAGTGTCTGTTCACCATGACTGCTTTGAGAGGCAGAGGACGTAATCTTGGAACACATAGATTAAAGGTCCTGCAAAGACACAGGTACTGAGAAATTCAGTCACTCTTAGCAAGTCATCTGGTGATAGGACAGTGTTAATTACAGGTGTTAGAGGTGGGTGTCAGGAGGATGGAGCCAGGCTCTTCTCAAGGTCATCTGGGGATAGGACAAAGGGCAGTGGGTGCAAGCTGGAACAGAGGAGGTTCCATATCAATATCAGCAGGAACTTCTTTACTGTGAAGGTACCAGAGCACTGGAGGAACAGGCTGCCCAGGGGGGTTGTGGAGTCTCCTTCTCTGGAGACGTTCCAGACCTGCCTGGATGTGTTCCTGTGCGACTTGGTCTGGGTGATCCTGCTGTGGCAGGGGGATTGGACTGGATGATCTTTCAAGGTCCCTTCTGATCCCGAATGATTGTAGGATTCTCTGATAATCCTCTCAGACAGAGAAAGGCTCTCAATCATTTCCAAAATCCCAATGACCTGACTGCTGCTTTTATCATTAGCACTCACCAATGCATCAGAAAAGATGGGAAGGATTTTGAGGTTGCTAACTTCATGAGGCAATGCAGAGAATGCACTCAGGGACAATTTGAAAAGACAGGAGGGCAGTGGGCTGAGGAAAATTTGGGATAAAAATGTCAAGTTTCACATGGTGTCTCTGTCTTTTGATAATAGGAGACAGCAGAAGCAAAGCCTTGTTGGTATGGTTCACTTAGAGACCAGGGGCACCCTGGAGGAAGGTTTTAGAAAGCCTAAAGTCTCACATATCTGGAGAACTCTTAACTGCAGCATTCATGTTCCTATGGCTGCAGATAACAGAGAATGGGGGAAAGCAGCTTTTGTGGGAGTAGCCCACAAATCCAGTCTGGTTTATAGAGAGGGAAGGATGGGTTATGACATGACCTGTCTCTGCCAGCCAGTCTGGGTTTGGTGTGTTGGGTACTGTTGGTGGCACAAGTACCCACATTACAGCTCTTTCTTGTACAGGTGAGGGAGTGGAGTCTAGGCTGTTGTTGTGTCCATAAACCATTTTCCTTTACCAAAAATACCACCCCAAACCAAACCCCAACACCAGTCAGAACTCTTCCCTGCCCTATCAAGCCCAAAATACATGTGGAGAACAAAACCCACCAGTCACTTTTTTGAAGCAGTAGTGTGTTGGAAATATAGAACCAGAAAGGCAAATTGTCTTCTGGGGCAGCAGACCTCACTCCTATGTGGAAGAGAGAAGTTTAGGTGCTCTTGGTTTGAAAAGGAGCCAGGTGCATGCAAACTGTGAGAGACAGAAAAGTCTGTGCTGAATTGTAAAGGAGGGCTAACAGAACATTGTCCTGTGATTTTCAGAAGGAAAACTCGGGGAATTTCTTCTGATCTGACTTTTCTTTTGATAAGTGAGGGTGTAACCTTATCTTTGGAAGATAATTTTTACACAGTCTGCTCTAGACCCCAGGGTTAAACAGGACGACTGGTTGTCCTATTCAACTTCAGAGAGCAGAAGGACGCAAGGTTGCTGACAAGCAGTCAGGCACCTGCTGGGTAGCGTGGGGGGAACTGAACCAGTGGGTGCTTTCTTCTCCTCTCCACTGTGAACACACTGTGACAGATGGCATTTAGAATTGATTGGCATATCTTTATAGGGCCTGTGCCAACTTACACTGTTTTTCATCGTTATTGTATACAACACTGAGGTGAACTGTGTGACTTGGTACATCAACTCTCTGAGAAAGAAAGAACAAAAACCCACTTTGGGAAGCGTACCCGAATCTGACAGCACAGCCTCTAAACGACGGGGAAAAAACCCTCAGCTGAAGACAAGTGCACTACAGCATGTGGATGGGTTGTGTAGCATTGTCAGTTTGCAGCCTTACAAGGTGACTGCATCAAAAATCCTTCAGATTGCCATCAAAGACAAACGCTCTATTTAAGCAGAGCTATTCTTACTTGGAAAGAAGAGGGTAGTGTGTATAGTATGGAAAGCTGTGGCGTGTGCCTGAAATGAATTAGTTGAAAGAAACCATTCCTGAGGGAGATGATTGGGTAGCATTTCCATCACTATTTCTATTAAGTCTTAATTTTTATGGGGTGAGTATTTTGAGGTAACATTCTGGCTTGTTTTATTGTGAGTCAGTTTGGTTTGTGGTCAACCAGGCACCATACATTATGTCTTGCTGCTGTCTTGTCAGAAAGAATAGCCCACTCACCCAGGAGGCTATAACACCATTTTAAAAGTCAAGAAGAAGGAATCAGTGTGTAGCCTTATTAGAGCTGGTAATTAGAAGCAGTGACAGCAGCAGAGAGCTGCTTTACTCTGTCGGCTCCTAAACTCTGTCAAGGACTGCACTTGAGAGAATAAAACATAAGTGCTTGTCAGGGATATCACTGAAGTTGTCCCATTCCTGCAGAGGTCTCGCAATGCAGAGCCACAGCCATCCCAGCAAGGCTCCTGGCACTGTCCCAGACCTGCCACTGGCACCCCTCCCTGCTGTCAGTGCTGCAAGGCAGGTCACCGCTGCCTCTCCTCCTGCTCCCGGCTGCCAGCAGCAAAGGGACAACATTGCTCGGCCCCGTGCCAGTTGCCTGGTGTGATGGCATTGGATCAGCTCCTTACCTGACATAAGCAGGCAAAGGGAAAGCAGACAGTGTTCTGAAAGGTGAGAAGAAGCAAGAAGAAGGTGACAGCAGCCTGGCAAAGTCTCCAAGAAAGGAGGGGAGGGGGGGGAGAGGAAGGGGTGAATCTAGGAGGGTCACCTTGAGGCAAAGCACCCACTTCTCACAGCACAGTGATAGGTGGTTATCGGTCTGCTGTGAGCACTGTACTCAGCAGAGAAAGGAAAAGAGAGGTTGGTTTTTAGAGTATGCAATTTTCTGGCGATTAAACATTGCATGCAGTAAATATTCCCACTTTAATGTAGATTCCTCATTCAAAGTTAAAAAAGAGGTGTACGATTTTATCAGCACTCTACTACAGTATCTGCATTGCAAACACATTCCTAAAGCCACCGAGATGATCCTGAACTGAACTTTCTACTCAGTGCTTTCATCTTTTAGGATTTCTTGACAGACAGACTGCCAGTTGTCAGAGTGCCTGTCAACTGTGAAAGCTAGCAGCATATGCTGAGACAAGCTGGGAAGGGCAGGGTAAGAGAGATGACTTCTCTGTTTATATAACAGAAGCTCAGCAGAATGACTACAGCAACACTTGGGAGGAGCAGACACATCTGAAGGTTTGGAAACCAGGCAGTCTGAAGTACTGCAGGGAGAACCATCTAAAGCACAAAGTAAATTGTCCTAATTCATCTCTAGAACTAAACATCGCTCTGGTTTCTGTCTGGCGATTCACTGTGATTATGCATGTTACTGGTTCCTGCTAGTGATTTCTAGCCTGTCACTCTGCCAGGTCTCTACTGTGCAGGTCATATTATCAATATTTAATGGGAATTACTGCTCACAATGGTATTTACCCTTTAAATATTTGCAGCCTGGTATATTAGAAAGCAAAGCGAATCTGCCTGGATGTTATCAAAGAGATCTCTGCATCTAATAAACCATCTAATGCACTTTGGAACAGGGCGTTTCAGGACTTGAAATGCTCTGTCTGGATCCTTGAAGTCTTTTCCTGTGGTTATTCTTGCACAACTCTCTGCAGTCCATTTAGCTCTTCAACAGATGTGTTATCTAAGTTGTCTTAAATGTGGGGAAGATCCAAAGAATTAAGACCTCTGGTTTGCTACCCGGATCAACCATCATTTGCAAGCAGGTTATCACCTCTGTCTTCTATTTGTATGGCACCTCATGCTCCAGGATGAATCTAGGCCACATCCCTGCTGACCCATAGCCTTGTGCCATTCAGGAAACAAGTTTCTGATAACCCCTCTTTGCAGTCACTCTTGAGACCTTTTTTCCTATGAACTTAAAACACTCAAATCTGTCTCAGAAAAGTAGGAAAATGTGGGAGTGACTCCCACCATGATAACAATGCAAAAGTCATGTGAAGCCAACACGAGACGATGTCTGCGCTCAGTGCACAGCACTGCTGGCTGCTGCTGCCAAGGACATTTGCATTTTGAGGGGTAGGTGTCTGGAGGATGGAGCCAGGCTCTTCTCAGGATCATCTGGTGATAGGACAAGGGGCAATGGGTGCCAGCTGGAACAGAGGAGGTTCCCTATCAATGTCAGCAGGAACTTCTTCTCAGGGAGGGTAGCAGAGCACTGGAACAGGCTGCCCAGGAGGGGTTGTGGAGTCTCCTTCTCTGGAGACGTTCCAGACCTGCCTGATGTGCTCCTATGTGACTTGGTCTGGGTGATCCTGCTGTGGCAGGGGGATTGGACTGGATGATCTTTTGTGGTTCTTTCCAATACCTAATGATTCTGTGATTCTATAGAATGAATTATCCAGACATTCGTATGTTCCTCCAGATGCCCTGCTCTCCTCTAGGGAAAGATTTCTATAAAAAGGCAATAGGTCAAAGAAAATGTTATTGTGGTATTGACAGAAGGGATCAGAAAATACCCTTTACTGGATAATCTGACAGTGTTTCTTATAAGGCTCCCTGGAAAAACGTTCAGCTGGAGAGCTGTGTGGTCTGCTTAACATAGCCTTGGGTCTGAAGGAAGCAAATATTAACAAATATAGCAAACAAAACCTCATTGTCTCAAATCGAATTATGCAGTCACCTAATTAAATTGCTTGGCTAATTAATTAATATTAGTATATACCCATTTTCCCCTCTCTAGTTTCATTCTGTAGAAGCTAGTATGGGCATCTGAATATTCAGTTAATTACACGAATCATTTATTCGAGTCTTTAATGAGGAGCCTTAACATACCAGCATTACTAAATATCAGAGCCACTGTCTGAAAATAACATCTGTGTAGTAGAGAGCAATTCTATTCTATGTCCAACGCACAGCCACACAGATGATGGAGTGGAACATTTCCCTTATGAGGACCTATTGCCTTTTCATAGAAATCTTTTCCTAGAGGAGTGCAGGGCACCTGGAGGAACATACCCGGATAATTCATTCTGTAGAATCATAGAACCATGGAATCATTAGGGATCGGAAGGGACCTCAAAAGACCATCTAGTCCAATCCCCCTGCCACAGCAGGATCACCCAGACCAAGTCGCACAGGAACACATCCAGGCGGGTCTGGAACATCTCCAGAGAAGGAGACTCCACAACCCCCCTGGGCAGCCTGTTCCAGTGCTCTGGTACCCTCCCTGGGAAGAAGTTCCTGCTGATATTGATATGGAACCTCCTCTGTTCCAGCTGGCACCCATTGCCCCTTGTCCTATCACCAGATGACCCTGAGAAGAGCCTGGCTCCATCCTCCTGACACCCACCCCTCACAGATTTATAGACATGTCTGATAAAAAGGTGTGAGGATGATTGCTTTCGATTTTGAATGTACGGTAATATCAATTACATTCTGAAACCACAAGGACTTCCCAAAGCAGGAGCAGTAACGGTCAAATGAAGCTGATGATAACTCTTTTATAACACAATTAGCTTTACTAGGTAACTGCATAAAGACGTTCAGAAATGTCAACAAGCCAGTGATTCAGATAGTTCCAATTAGTTTGCTTTGTTAAGCTGGTAACCTGTGTCTGTCTTGCTTTCATTCTATATTTGATCTTCATGATAACTGACTGATCAGTCAGTTTCTTGTCTTTTTTGTATTCACCATCTCTTTTCAGTGCCTAAACCTAAGGATAGAAAATAATAGGTGCTCACATCCATTGTTTTATCTATCTTTAAAAGACCAAAGACAGCAAAGAATGCAACAATTAGCCCATTTAGCTCAGAATCTCTTTCCTGTTCTCATTTTGTCACCTATTCATTTCTACCTATTTTAAGAAGTTTCACGCTGTTGTCATTTCCTGGACAGCTGGCAGCAACCGTTTTCCTGGCATGCCTGCTTTCTCAGTTGGGTCTTCCTCCTAAATCAATGCATTTCTCCTCTTTGCAGAGCTTTACTTCTGCTGCATTTTCTTGCTCTTGTCTAGGAGCCAGGAAGCATATTACTATTTCATGACTCAGGGAACAAATGACTCTATTTCAGCACTCTTCCTCAGAAGTCATTTTACTTTTCAAGCAACTCTTTCACTCTGGCTCTTGGAAAAGTAAAAGCTTTTAATTCTCTTCTATGAACATCTAAGTGAAAACCTTTGCGCCAGGCCAGGGGTGGGTATTGATGTAACATGAGCATCCTGGAAGGAAAGCAGGGAGGAGTCGCTTGGATTTCTCTCTGGTCATCAGGGTGATCCCTATCTGAACAAAAGACTGCTGCAGAAGAGGAGAAGCAGAGGTCTGATGACCAAGGATTTTGGTCTTCAGCTCCTCAGTGATGTGTTTTGGCAAACTGGACACACAGGTCTTTCTTGTCTCAGGAACTGGATAGAAATGAAAGCAAGCAGTTTCTTAAAGCCTTCTTACAAATAGAAACATGGTAGAAACATTTTAAAAACGGAGTGAATAGTCAATCCATAACATGAAACGATCATCAAGTTAAGAAACTAAGTGGTTTCTTAGTTTGTAATTTAGCTGGTGGTAAGCTGACTGATCAAAACTAGGAGAGATGAAGCAGTATACCTAACTCTTGGGGTTACAGTTTCCATACCAGTTCACATCTTTTATCAGTGGGTGCCCCCTTCTGTCTCACTGGAACACTCTAGTTTTGACCTGGCCTTCGTGTCCACACCACCTTTCCTAATTCTTACTTGGGTTCTATTAGGAAGAAGGCCAACTCTTAAGATGAGCAGATGAGAGGTAGAGCAAACTGTTGCTCCTATTGGGATAACTTGGGGTTGGGTTTGTTTTGTATGGAAAAGGCTAAGCAACTCTGGTCCAGGGTTTGAAGGAGAAAGGGAGCTCTTTGATAAACTTCTGTAAAGGGACACTCAGTTGTCTGCCTGGGCAGTATGTGGTGGAAAATTCATGGATAAGATCTGAATTTACTACTTATTTGTCCAGTGTGGAGTGGAAAATGCAACCCTCTCTACTGTCTAGCAATTAAAATCTCTCCCTTGGTCAGCAAGTCAGCCATGCTAAACCTTTATCTGAACAGCAGTTAAAGAAGGCAAAAGAACTGCCCCTCCTTGACTTCAAATCTAGAGAGCTGGAATCCTCAGCTCAGCCTTTCTGAATTTGGATCATCTTCCTGCTCTGCTAGTCTAATACGTCAAAGGATAGTCCACTCTGTGGCTCAAGCATTGGTGCTCTCCCTAGAATCACAGAATCACTAGGGATGGGACAGGGCCTCGAAAAAGCATCTAGTCCAATCCTCCTGTCACAGCAGTAACTACATGAAAGAAGAGGAAAGCAACGTGGTTTTGTTGACAATGAGAAATGGAAATGTTTATGTCCTGCAGCTACAGGGCATGGGAGGTGATCAGTTGAGAGCAAGACATGTAAAGCTAGATCACACTACTTCCTTGCATACAGAGGGACTGCTAGCTAGTTCCTACCAAAGTACACTGTGAATGTGACCCACCTCTCACCAAAGGTCTTTGTACTTCAACAGAACTTTCAAAAGCCTTTCTTTTCTATGTGACCCATAAGCTACAGGGAGCCACTGCCCAGAAGAATGCTGCCGCGTGTGAGACTTCTCCTTATGAGTTAAAATTTGGATGGATTTATACTGTCAGAAGGATACAGAGATGGAGAAACATCCTTTCTGTTCAAGAAACAGTGAAGTGCTTGAAATAAACCTATATGATGATCTTAAGCCTCAGGAAGTTCAATGGTTGCAGACATATGAGTTAATTACCACGTTACTCAGCTATAATTATACCTGTAAGATGAAAGGAAAATTACCCAAGCCTTTGGAATTTCCATGGTTTGATTTGTACTTTCCATGAGAAGTAGACAGATCCACCCATTTAGTGGTGTAAAACATTAGTGTTACTGGGACATATTTAATTTCTAATGAAAGAGTTTTAAATTCCTATGTTGAAATAATGCCTAAATATTACCAAAAGATGTAGTCTAACCTTAGGAGATTTTAGTCTCTAAATACTTGCAGGTAGAGTAACACACATTATACTATCACGAGTCCTTGGATGCAGCCTTTCTGTGTTGTGTTTAGTGGAAGCTGCTGTGTGTCCACTGTTTGCTTAGTCAAAACGTGTGTTGGTGAAGCTGTCAATACGCATTTAGCTTCAACTGCCACTTTTAGTGCTCTCTCTTGCTCTGTGGGCATTAGGGAGCTGTGCTTATTGCGGCAAGAAAGACCGCAGGATGAAAGTCATAAATCAGTAGGAGATTGTCATTAGTGTCTGTAAGAATTCGTCTTTATTAGCATTAGCCAATATATTTGGAAAAGCAGAACTACCCAATAAATCCTGCCGTGTCCTGTATACTGCAGGAAAAGATCTCCAGTCTCAGTCCCAGTATTGCCTTAAACATGCCAGATTACAAGTCAGCCATGTAATACATCAAAACAAGGATTCTTCATCCAGGTTGCTGGAGTAACCAACATTTTACTTGTATCTGGACATCATCTGTCTCATTTACCCTCTAATATAGTTACTGAGAAGGTTAAGACAGCATGGGACATGTAAATATTAAATATCTCGTTCTTATAAGAGTGTTTATGTTAGAATTTCTAGACTCAAACACTCCTTATGTTTCAGCAGTCTAACAATCTAAATGATGACAGTTCCTCACAAGTCGCTCTTCATAAAACCTGTTCGCTAAAGGAAGTTGTAGTGAGTGTTTTAAAGAAGGGTTCAAAGCCTTCAAAACTTATCTCTCTTTCATTAATAAATTTACTTGCTTTCCCCCACTGTAGGGCAGGGCACCTAAAAGATAAGAATGTGATACTAAACAAAATCTCAGAGTGAGGATGCTTGAAAGAGATAGCTCTCTAAATCTAATGGTTATAAATACGCAGCCTTTGTCATGTCCCTGGAGGATTTCCAAGACTTCTGATGGAGCAAAGATGTCCGATTCATCTATCTACAGCATGATGAAGTATGTATATCTTATCTAGTCCTCCTTATGTTCTCCTTATGATACATACAGAGAAACAGGCAATTGTAGGTCACCATTCATCTTATCTCAGAGATAACATTTCAAATGGGATATCTTCAGGAGTTAGGAGACGTCTATAACACTGAGGATGACAACTCTCGCTGTTAAAAACCTTGCTCAATCAGAGTGCATCAAACTCACCCTGAGTACAGACATGTAAGAGCTACCCAGGAGGAAGATTTCCTTTTGTATTCAGAATATATTAATGGGAACAAACAGGCTTTCATGACATCCAATTTGCTCTGCAAAAGCTGCTTATTTGAAAACATAGAAAAAGACAAAGTGCTTTTGTCAAGTCATTCTTTTCTGACCCTAATTATCCAACTGATGCCGCTGAGCAGTAGTTTTCTAGTCAACTATATTGATATTTAATTTACTTGGCTCTAGGTACCAGCTCCCAGGCGGATGCACTTGGCTGCAGTAGAGCATGTGGACCACTTGATGGAGCCGCTAGAAGGAACGTAGCCAGCCTGCCTCTTGCGGTCTCAGTCCCAACAGAACATGAGTTTGACTAGCAGCATTTAAAGCTGCTATATAAAGTATAGCAAGATCCTTAAAGAAGGGACATAAAGCTTCCATTGTCTCTTCAACAAATTCAGTTCCAGCCTCTACTAGGTCCTCTGGACCTTGTTATGTGACTGAACTGATTGTCAAGCACAAAGAACGAGGTTCCCCCCAAACTAAAAGCCACTCAAGCAGGTGTTCACCAGTGGTAAACAATAAGAATGAATATTGCTGGTGCAGCATCTTAAAACTCCCATGATTTTGCATGTGTGTTGTTTCTAGTCTATCTTGACAGCAGTGTGCAACTGACTTACACCAAGATGTCTTTTAATCCCGTGGAATAGATATGATCTGAAGCAAAATATGCAGAATAAGAGATATATAAAGATGGCATCTTAAACAAGCTGGAGGGTGTCCAGCATAGAGCAATGAAGATGAGGAGGAAAGTAGAACAGCTCCCTTCTGAGGAAAGGCTGAGGGAGCTGGGTCTCTTGAGCTTGGAGAAGAAGAGGCTGAGGAGTGAGCTCATTCATGTCTATAAATATGTGAGGGGTGGGCGTCAGGAGGATGGAGCCAGGCTCTTCTCAAGGTCATCTGGGGATAGGACAAGGGGCAATGACAGCAAGCTGGAACAGAGGAGGTTCCATATCAATATCAACAGAAACTTCTTCCCAGGGAGGGTACCAGAGCACTGGAACAGGCTGCCCAGGGGGGTTGTGGAGTCTCCTTCTCTGGAGACCTTCCAGACCCACCTGGATGTGTTCCTGTGTGACTTGGTCTGGGTGATGCTGCTGTGGCAGCGGGATTGGACTGGATGATCTTTCGAGGTCCCTTCCGATCCCTGATGATTCTCTGATTCAGAAAACATTCTGAGTAACATTTACTGCAATACTGCTCTGCTTCTGGGAAAGTTCAGCTGAAGGCAGCCCATACACGATTTCGCTTTGGTTTCTTGGTATGAGCATTTTGGGGTTTAATTTGTAATGAAGTAGGTATGTTACACTGAGACACACTAGGGGGACTTACAGGAGCTGATTAAGAGTCTGGCTTCTCTGTTACTAAAAATCTGACCAAGAAAAGCTGACTACAGTGAAATATTATAAGAACTGTCATTTTTGCTTTACAGTGCAGAGATTTGCATTGGAAAACAAATGCTGATCCTTAGTGTTGACTCATTCTGTAATCCCTTAATATCTCTTAGTACTGCACTCTACTTTATAATCATCATAAAATCTTTACAATCATCATCAACCATACATATTAATACCCACAATGTAATTGTTTCATAGTTTATGTACTATCATTTAATACTTCATGCTGAGATAAAAGATTCAGATACTGAGGGCACCTAGGCAAAATGTAAGCAAAAAACAAGAGCAATATATTGCTTGAATTAAAGTATTCCATGCTGAGAAAATAATCCTTCTTTTCCTGAAAGGTTTTCTCATGCCTCACAGTCAATGAAAACATGATGACAGTAGGTCTACATGTGTACAGAAGAAGATATGAAGGGAAAGAATTCTCAGTGAGATTAATTGAAAGGACCAGTGCCGGTGTCCAGCTAGAATCATAGAATTGCCAGGGATCGGAAGGGACCTTGAAAGATCATCCAGTCCAATCCCCCTGCCACAGCAGGATCACCCAGACCAAGTCACAGAACAGAACGTTACGGATTGGAAACGACCTCAAAAGACCATCCAGTCCATATGCTTCAGGATATGAAGGAATTACCTTCCATTAGTGTCTCTGCATGCAGTAGTTTAGGAAGGAAATCAACATACAGCCAGTAGTTTTAAACTCACCTCAAGTTGTTGTTACTATCTAGGCAGTGTCTGCACTCAGCTTCTGGTCAGTGTCAAGTGTACTATTGATGGATTTAGATCACTCAATTCCTGTTCAGAGATTCCCATGGGTTATCTACAACTGAACCAGCAGTCTAGAGTCAATAGTTAATAAATTGATGCTATTGATTTCCCCTTCACAAGGTAGAATTACAGACTGACAGAAGCAGGGACAGAACTGGGAAGAAATAGAGTGCACACTTACTCAAAATGCAACAAAAAGCTGTGCAATAAATGAAGAACAAGGAAAGAACTAAAAACCGAAGATATTTTAACATGAGAGGGAGAAGTAGACTCTTTTAACAACTGTGATTAAAGATAGAGTTTTAAGCCCATGGCAGGGGGATTAGACTGGATGGTCTTTCAAGGTGCCTTCTGATCCCTAATGATTCTATGTGACTTGGCCTAGGTGATGCTGCTGTGGCAAGGGGGTTGGACTGCATGATCTTTCTGATCTCTAATGATTCTATGATTCTGTAATTCTAATATTAAAAGAGAAATCACTGCAAAGGAAAGGAAATACAACAAGGAAGTTTATTTTTAAACTTTTTGCAATTCTTAGAAATGATCTTTTATGCTCTGGGTAGATCCCTCTTCCCTCAGTAAGCTTAGAACTGCTGGCAAGCACCCAGCCTTATGCCTTTAGTTAAACTTAATGAGGCAATGCTCTAAGAATACATAGGTGTTCAGGAGTGACTGGAGGGGCATGGTAGTCATGGGAAAAGGTAGGAACTTGAGTTCATTCTGGGGGGCTGACAGCTGAAATAATGACTTCAGCTTTTAAGCCAGGACATAGGAAGGAGAGATTTCACACTGCAGATCCATCTGCATAATCCAAAGTCAGAATCTGGATCTGGTCAGCAAACAAAAGCTTCAAGTGTTTTGGGAATTGAGCAGGTGCAGTTCCTTACAGCAATCTGTGCAATGGCCATGAAGGAGCAAAGAACAAAAACCATCCCATGGAGAAAAGAGCAGGTGATTTATCTAGGAGGAATCCAGAAGGTCAAGCATATGGTAAGTAAAACATTTATATTATGAAATCATAGAATCATTAGGGATCAGAAGGGACATTGAAAGATCATCCAGTCCAATCCCCCTGCACAGGAGGATCACACAGGAAAACACCCAGGTGGGTCTGGAATGTCTCCAGAGAAGGAGACTCCACACCCCCCCTGGGCAGCCTGTTCCAGTGCTCTGGTACCCTCCCTGGGAAGAAGTTCCTGCTGATATTGATACAGAACCTCCTCTGTTCCAGCTGGCACCGGCTTGCACAATTGTTGTCATTTACAACCCAAATAATGCAGATATACATAAACTGAAATGCACATCGATTTTCAAACAGTACAGAGCATCAAAAGAGGGTACTAACAGACCTCAGATGCACATGCAGTCTTCCAACCAAGAGCGAAAGAAAGTGTTTAAATGGCTGGATAGCTTTAGAGGTTTTGACAGAGTCCCTAGGGGGGAAATCATTAAAAAGAAGGTTGTGTTCTGAAGAACAGAAATAATAGAAATGCAGATTGGGAGGTGGTAGTTTTCCTTCATTTCATATATTTCATAATAATATCCACAGGCATTGTAGAGAAACATGAAAAAAGGTGCTTCAGATTGTGCTACTGGAAATGTAAAATGCTGCTTCAGTTTGTGTTTATGCAGTGATGATGTGCTTCTGGAAAAGGGTGGACTATGAGCAATGAGAGTCCTTTAAAAAGTCTGTCTGCATGGTAGCTTAGGGATTATAATACAGTGTTTTCATTAATGTCATGCTCACATTTATCTACCAATTTTATGTATCTGGTCTGGAGCATCATCCTCCTCCAAAATGGGTTCTGAAAAGAAAAACCTATTTTTTTTTGAAGAAACTAATTTGTCTGTTTGTAACTGAAGAGAATTATACACTTAGCTTCAAAAGAAGATGGATTATGGAACAGAATATAGGCTCCCAAGACTGTAACAACCACAAGGTATTTGAATCATAGAATCATTAGGCATCAGAAAGGGCATCAAAAGACTACAGCAGGACATGTAGACCAAGTCACAGAACAGAACATTACAGATTGGAAGTGACCTGGAAAGATCATCCAGTCCAATCCCCCTGCTACAGCAGGATCACCCAGACCAAGTCACACAGGAACACATCCAGGTGGGTCTGGAAATTGTCCAGGGAAGGAGACTCCACAACCCTCCTGGGCAGCCTGTTCCAATGCTCTGATATCCTCATTGGGAAGAAGTTCCTGATGATATTGATATGGAACCTCCTCTGTTCCAGCTTGCTGTCATTGCCCCTTGTCTTACCACCAGATGACCTTGAGAAGAGCCTGGCTCCATCCTCCTGACGCCCACCCCTCACATATTTATAGACATGAATGAGGTCCCCCCTCAGCCTCCTCTTCTCCAAGCTCAAGAGACCCAGCTCCCTCAGCCTTTCCTCATCAGGGAGCTGCTCTATTTCCTTCATCATCCTTGTTGTTCTAAGCTGGACACCCTCCAGCAGCTCTGTGCCCTTCTTGAACTGATTATATCAGTCTGGTATTTTTTATGACATTGTTTATATCTGAAGAAAAAACTACCTGCAGTCATTGCTTAGATACACTAACATTAAAATAACAAGTAGTCGTCAAAGACCTGAAGCTCTCAGTCTAACTAATCCCATTAATTATGCTCATTCCTGTGCATTTTTAAGGACAATAGATATAGTCATTTTATTTTAAATATATTAAGATTGCCTGCTGTTTTCATTAGTCCTGTGAATGTTGAATGCACCTTTGGGTTATTCTCCTGTAATAGATGAAGAAAGGCAGAGCTGTATTCGCTGAGCATTTGAACTTCATATAGGGTGGACTGAGTAAAACATTTCTCACACTTGTACTAGAGAGAATAATCGATACCTGGGAAGTCTGGTTCACTTCTGAAGAGAGGGAAAATACCTCTGTTCAAACATCTTGTCCAATAAATTCATTTATTTCCTAGTTTTTAAGATATAAAAAATTTTAGGGCAATCAGTTGGAGAACGCATGCTCATATTGGAAGAGTATGAATGTTATTAGTGGACAGAGTATAGTAGAGATGATCCAAAGAAAGCAGCAAAAAGAGATGATGAACTCCAGGACTGCCTCTAAAATTGTGAGAAATGCCTTCCATTGCGGCCTGTCACTACACTGATGGTCTGGAACGTAGGAAGGATCATGTATATGGATGAGCTCACTAACAAACATCTCTGAGTTCTAGAATGAAGAGAAGGTGCAAGATGTTAAAAAAGAAGAAAAGAAAGGTAGTTCACACAATATTTACGCTTCGGCAAATCAACTGCTACCCGAGAATAGAATGTTAGCTGTGTACTAGTAATATTTTCCCTACTGGCTTCAAAACAGAAGAAACTATAAAGGCCAGAAAGGTCAATGTAGAGAGAACTACAGTAAGTTCTCAATATAAGGGGGTCATTCAAATGATCTAAATCAAAAACTACAAAGGACTGGAAATATTACAAAATGAAGTTAAGCCACTGTGAAATAAAAGAGAAGGAAGCAAAGGCAGCGAATGACAGAAAGATTGGAACAGAGGTTAAGACAAATCATAAGGAATGTTTCAAGTAAATAGAGAACAAAAGGTCAGCAAAAGAGACAACAAGATATTTTATTGACATAAGGGTAGGCAGTGCTGGAAAGAAATAGATGACTCCTCATTGCTGTGTTCACAGAGAAGGGCCAGAGAGCAGAAGCTGACAGAGATAATAGAGGTGCTTCCGCATATCTCCTGCTGGGAATGAAAACGTGGATAGAAATCAGGTTCTCTCAGAACAGGTCACCACATTACATCTGCCACCTCCCTGGCCACTATCTCTCCATTACTTCTGTAAGAGTCTTCTCTGTATCTATCTCCTGGCATGTGATAGACTTTCCCCATGTTTTTCTTATCTCGCAGTTAGCACAAATGAGCTCTAGCACACACTAAGGAATCACCACAGAGGCTCAGATACCTTTATTTTGTAGCTATAGTTACCTGTGTTTTATTGGTGCAGTACAGAAGAGTGACTGCTTCCATAAATTACTAGGTCTTTATAGTAGCTGCTTTCAATGAATTCTGCAGGCCACATTAAAAGACAGTTGGAAGAAAGATGCCCCACAGAAAAAAAGTTCTAAAACCTGACAAGTGTCACAGTCTGTGCTGTTATTTATTTGTCCAGCTCAGAGCAAGNGACTTGGTCTGGGTGATCCTGCTGTGGCAGGGGGATTGGACTGGATGGTCTTTCCAGGTCCCTTCCAATCCCTGATGACTCTATGATTCTATGTTTGTGATGGATTTCACTCTAGAAAAATGCCATGACAATGTCCACATTTGTTTGTTTCTTCTGGTATCAAGAGATCAGAATTTTGAATGTCTGCAAAGCTCTGCTGTACAAGCTGCAGCAGTGCCACTTGAAATAGGTGTGATAAAGCCTAATTAAATTATATCTGTTTATCACAAGGATTCCTGGATATATCATATTCTAGTGTCAAAAAAATGATGAGCTGATGGTTTATAACATCAGACAAATTCATTACCATGTCACTACAATTCTAAAACAAGTCCCAAATTCTGATTAAAATGGGTGTGGGAGGGGTATTTGCAGAGACAGAAACCAGATTGGACTGGGTGATCTTTCAAGGTCCCATCCAATCCCTAATGATTCTATTTTGAAGACAGTCCATTCATGATAAGAATAACCCCCTTGCAGTATTTTGTAGGAAACTTATTCCTTCACCACCACCACCCCCCCTACCCCCAATGCTTTGAACAAGGGAACTGTTAGTAT
This sequence comes from Upupa epops, assembly GCA_013397515.1. Taxonomy (NCBI): domain Eukaryota; kingdom Metazoa; phylum Chordata; class Aves; order Bucerotiformes; family Upupidae; genus Upupa; species Upupa epops. The sequence goes on along the minus strand of VZRI01002342.1, from coordinate 32,225 downwards.
AATATTTGAAAACCACCAGAATCAGCATGGTGTATATATCAATGGCCTTTTATAAAGCATTTATTTCATTTTAAACTTGGATTTACGATTATGATGTGAAATAATCAGTTAAACTGAAAAGCTATGATTTATTCTACCAATTAACACTAGGAATTTAGTTATCATAGAATCATCAGGGATCAGAAGAGACCTCAAAAGATCATCCAGTGCAACCCACCTGCCACAGCAGGACCACCCAGACCAAGTACAGGTGGGTTTCAAACGTCTCCAGAGAAGGAGATTCTGCAAATCCTCTAGGCAGCCCCCTCCAGTGCCCCATCACCCTCCCTGGGAAGAAGTTATAGAATCAGTCAGGGTTGGAAAGGACCACAGGATCATCCAGTTCTAAGCCCCTGCCATGGGCTGGTGCACCCCACCCTAGATCAGGCTGGCCAGAGCCTCATCCAGCCCAGCCTTAAACACCTCCCTGTGTAACTCATTCTTCACAGGTGTAGTTTTACCCTGTGACATGTGAACTGTCTCGAGGTATTTTTGCTGGAGGTTGTAAGGAAACCTTTAGCCTAGATCAGTTTTGATGGTAGAGTTTGCCACCCTGTCTGCTTTAGTGGAAAACAGGACATTGACTGCTAGGAGGTCTAAGACCTATGCAGCTTGATAGCTGAAGCAGTCCATCAGTAACACTGGGGAAACATTTAGCAGACTGTTATCCAAACTAATGACAGAATTCTAAAGGTGAAGGAAGGACTAAGCAGTGTGGTGAAACCTAGTCCTGTGTTCAGTGACAGGGCGTACGGCTGAACGAGTCAGTATGTTCTTTCCCCAGAATTAGTAAATTTTATTACTTTTCAATGGAAACCAAACTAGGTCCCATCTTAAATTAAGCTATAGTATAAATCAATTAGAATAAAAGGGTTATTTTATCAACACGGGGTTTTATCATGAAAAAAAAAGCAGTCTTGAATCACAGGTGGCATGCTCGCCACTACATTGAACCAAGAGATCTTGACAGTAGAACAATGTTGTTTATGAAAACACAAAACCAAGGGAGGTGTGATTAATTATGCCTGTTCTTGGAAGATGTCAGAATTGATTAGCAGATAAATGGCTGAATGATTCACCTCCTGCGGGTCAAAGTGATTGCACAAAGCTGAAGTGAACATACTTCGTACAGGGGTTGCTTCAGCAGTTATCTCACTGCAAAATGGGAAGGTGATATCAACTGCTAGCAACCCTCCCAAGCCCATCTCATGTTAGCTATAGATTTCACAGGATTTCAGAGCTCGAGAAATATTTTACCACTCGTTATTCATGCAAAGACATACAGATTTTTCTAATTTCAAGAGTCAGTATGTGTTGTGCATCTGTTCCGCTTTTCCTCACTTCAGTATTTTTCCAATAGATAAAAAGGAAATATTACTTAATGTCTCTCAATGTGTGAAGGGTGGGTGTCAGGAGGATGGAGCCAGGCTCTTCTCAAGGTCATCTGGTGACAGGACAAGGGACAATGGGTGCCAGCTGGAACAGAGGAGGTTCCATATCAAAATCATCAGGAACTTCTTCCCAGTGAGGGTACTGGAGCACTGGAAGAGGCTGCCCAGGGGGGTTGTGGAGTCTCCTTCTCTGGAGACATTGCAGACCCGCCTGGCTGTGTTCCTGTGCGACTTGGTCTAGATGATCCTGCTGTGGCAGGGGGATTGGAATGGATGATCTTTTGAGGTCCCTTCTGATCCCTAAGGATTCTATGATTCTATACTAGCAAGAAAAGAGATTGCTAAGCAGTTACTGTGTGGAAAGGCTTTATGATGAACATTCACAGTTACAGCCACAAATTACAAGCTTCCCTAGAGAAACTCAGCTACAAGAATAAACAGGGCACCAATTCTTTTGGTGTTGGTTGTTGTTTTAGTTTTGTTGTGGTCCTTGCTGTTTCCTTAAAGCTGCTCTCTGAAAAGTTTGCTTTCAAATGAAAAATACCATTATTGAGTAAAATCTTTAGCAGGAGAAGTATCATTATTTAGTAAGATTTTTAGCAGGAAAAGTGCCTTTTTTAGTAAGATTTTAGCAGGAAAAATACCATTTTGAGTAAGATTTTTAGCAGGATCACTAAAAATAGATTCTCAGCAGAGTACAGATCTATTTTCTGTGTGCTATGACTTGTTGAGTTTGTAAATAAAATTTGAGAAGGTAAGACGTTTGCTTGGGAAATTATCTGAAATACCTGCATCTTCTCTTTGTCAGTTTCCTGCAGTGAACTCTGCAGAGCAACTGCAGGGTGCAGATAGCAGAGAGGTGCAGAGAACAAATACTGCATACTGCTCTGCCCTAGTCCTGTGAACAGTGAAGAGCACAGCAAAGGACAGTGTAAGGGGGCATTATATCGGTTGCTTTGTTCTCTGCTGGAAGAGTGCAACTCTACAGTGTCAGGGTTAGTTGTAGATTGCTACCACTGGAAAGAGTAGAACTTGACTTGGGAGAAAAAGCACTGCTTCCTACAGACACTAAAGCACTCACTGTTTCCCACAGGAGAGCAGGGTAAGCATTCTCATACCGTTTGGAAAACCCTGGTAACATCAGATAACACTATACACAGGCATATTGATGAGTAAGTATTTAACTGGCATGTCTTTACCTAAGCACTGGTCAAAACTGTGACAACTGCATTGATAAATTAGCTGCCAAACAGTCAGGTTGCCAGCCTCCAGCAGGTATCGTGGGTAGCAGAATGTTTATTGCTTTTCTAGCAATAGTAGTACATGACCTGTGAGCAGAAAGGTTTTCCTTTTACAGTTAAATAATAGCGAGTCATTTAGTTCCTTTGCCAACAATTCTATCAGCTCGTTGAATAAAATGAATCATAGAATCATTAGGGATCAGAAGGGTCCTTGAAAGATTATCTAGCCCAATCCCACTGCCACAGCAGGATCACCCAGACCAAGTTGCACAGAAACACAGCCAGGTGGGTCTGGAACGTCTCCAGAGAAGGAGACTCCACAACCCCCCTAGGCAGCCTGTTCCAATGCTCCGGTACCCTCCCTGGGAAGAAGTTCCTGTTGATATTTCTATGGAACCTCCTCTGTTCCAGCTGGCACCCATTGCCCCTTGTCCTATCAACAGATGACCTTGAGAAGAGCCTGGTTCCATTCTCCTGACACCCACTCCTCACATATTTGTGGACATGACTGAGGTCCCCCCTCAGCTCAGCCTCCTCTTCTCCAAGCTCAAGAGACCCAGCTCCCTCAGCCTTTCCTCATCAGAGAGCTGTTCTACTTCCTTCATCACCTTTGTTGCTCTACGCTGGACACCCTCCAGCAGCTCTGTGTCCTCCTTGAACTGAGGGGCCCAGAGCTGCAACAGCAACAGCTGTTTATGACCTAGTTCTAATAAATACTACACCTGGGAATCAGTTAGAGACTCACAGTCCAGTACCCAAGTACAAAATCACAACCAACCCATTAGCATGTACCTTTTGAATCATTACGACAAGAAGAAATAAACTGCCAACATTTTTTGGTTTGCCATTAAAACCCCATCTATTTTGCATGAAGGAGCTAATTAAAAAATGTCAACAACCACACAACTAAACACTAATGAGCCGGTTCGACACTGCTTCTCCTCACAAAACAAGGAGCATATAAAACGTTCCATAGCCTCTGCTTGTTTGCTTTATGTACAGAACATGAGCTTACACCCAGTTAAGCCAGTGTGACTCAAAAAAGTAGAGATCTGATGCACAGAAGGATTTCTTTTTGTTTAGAATTGCTTATTTAACTCCGATTCCTAGGCAGCTTCAGCTAAACTAAAAGAAGTCCAATTGAAAATGATGAGTTGTCAAGCCTCACTGATTTAGTGAAATTGTTTGAAATCACACAGCGAATTGATCGCTACTGGTTTTCCCATAAACAAACACTCAAGCTAGATTTTCCTGTGCCCTACGTCTAGCGTGGGTAATTTAGCTTAGTGCTTGAAGCACTGGCATTCAGTGCTGCCACTAATTTACAAGTGAATGTTCACTCTGTGTGGATGTAAATTCCCACTTCAAGTGGAGATCCAGCCCTTTCTCCATCTGTGATCACAAGAAGCCTGGTCTTGCTCTCATGGTAGGAAGTTCTGTTAGAATTGATGCCCTGCAGCACAACAACAGCGCTTACAAAAGCTAAAGGCACGACTACTCACCTGATTGTAGTGGAAAAATAGAAGACACTGGAGACTATCGGCCAGTCAGCCTGACCTCTGTGCCTGGCAAGAGCATGGAGCACATACTCCTGAAGGCTCTGCTGAAGCAGAGTGATGGAGAGGTGATTGGTAACCAACAGGCCAATCCTTCCTCACTAGTCTGATGGCCTTTTATGATGGCGATACAGCTCCAGAGGACAAGGGAAGAGCAAGTGGTGGGATGAATTTTTCTTGGCCTTTTCATTCTAAAAATGATGTGGGGAATAAGAGAATGTGCTGAATATTAAAATATGTTTATATTTTAATGTCAAGATCTACATGACTCTCTTAATTAATCAGAAGATAGCAGATTTTTCTTGCTATGACACAAGACGCAGAGCATTGCAGAAGCACTTCAGCACTCAATAACACTGCATTGGCAACAGCATCATAGAATCATTAGGGATCGGAAGGGACCTGGAAAGATCATCCAGTCCAATCACCCTGCCACGGCAACATCACCCAGACCAAGTTGCACAGGAACACAGCCAGGCGGGTCTGGAACATCTCCAGAGAAGGAGACTCCACAACCCCCCTGGGCAGCCTGTTCCAGTGCTCCATTATCCTAATTTGGAAAGTGGAGTTTCTGTCATTGCTGTTTACAAAGAATCTTTAGAAGCAGCTGTCAAAGAAATCTTTAAGCATAAGATTTTCTTAGAGAAAGATTGAGAACCATTGTGCCTAGCAGTATCTTGAAGAGAGCTGAAACCTACGAGGAGAAATTGTTCATGTATGGAAATCAAGATGACCTATTACTTTACTATGAGACTGATAAAACATTTCATAGAATCATTAGGGATCAGAAAGGACATCAAAAGATCATCCAGTCCAATCCCCCTGCCACAGCAGGATCACCCAGACTAAGTCACACAGGAACACATCCAGATGGGTCTGGAACATCTCCAGAGAAGGAGACTCCACAACCCCCCTGGGCAGCCTGTTCCAGTGCTCTGGGACCCTCCCTGGGAAGAAGTTCCTGCTGATACTGATAGGGAACCTCCTCTGTTCCAGCTGGCAGATGAAGCAGGTACCCCTATTTATATTTGCAGTTCCATGGCTTCCCATAACATAGTGACATTTATAAATCACTTTATTTGAAAAGTGATCTTCTCTGCTGACAAATTGCAACTCCTGAGAGTCTTTAAGATGTGATTCTAGGAAAACCCTAACCCACAGTTATCCCAAGGATTTGGAGTCGTGGCTCAGTTTGCTACAGTACCTTACAGCAGACTTTCTCTATTGCATCCTAATTGAATGGCAGGCTTGAGGTCTCTGCTGTTCAGTCTTTCATCCAATAATTAACAGTGGTCTCTTTTCCACCCAGTTTGAGTTCGTTTATCTTGAACATAGTCAAGTGGCTTTTGCACGAATGTATTAGTACCCCACTGATGCCTATAAAAGGACTGAGAATTATACTTTGAGTTGATTTCTTCCTTGACAAGCATTTTTAAATTACCACTTGGCCTGGTTTTAATCAGCTTTGAATTTCTGTCAGGCTGTGATGCATTCTGTGTTTAATGAAGCAAATTGTTGATTAAGGCCTTTGCTGTCATTAAAATTATTTGGCCTTCATTTTCACTTCTGTCTACCTCTGTTATTAGAGAGTTGCGCTGATTTAGAGTGATGAGGCTGACAGTGGTAGTGGCTGAGGTCTTATTGCCGTTGCACTGTTTGCACAGCCTTTATCTCACTATTAAATACACTGGATTACACTCATTTTGGACATAAACAGAAGTCAACCCTTTATTCGTTGTCCCAGTTGTCAAAGCTCAAAATGAAATAAATAAAAACAAGATAGAAAGAGAAATTATAGAATCACAGTGCGCTCAGGTCAGCCCAGAATCCTAGGGTGCGTCGAGAGGAGTGTGACCAGCAGACCAAGAGAGGTGATTCTTCTCTCTGCTCTGCCCTTGTGAAACCTCATCTTGAGTACTGACTCCAGTTCTGGTGTCCCAAACACAAGAGGTATCTAGATCTCTTGGAATGAGTCCAGAGGAGGGCCACAGGAATGATTGAGAAGCTGGAGCACCTCTGCTATGAGGACAGGCTGAGGGAGCCAGCATTGTTCAGCCTAGAGAAGACAAGCGAAGGCTGCAGGGTGACCTTATAGCAGCCTTCCAATGTTTGAAGGGAAACTACAGGAAGGCTGGAGAGGGACTTCTTTCAAGAGTGTCCAGTGATGGGACAAGGGGAAATGGCTTTAAACTAAAGGAGAATAGGCTTAGATTGGAATTCCTGAAGAAATTCTTCAGTACGAGGGTGGTGAGACTCTGAATAGGTTACCCAGAGAGGCTGTCGATGTCTCCTCCCTGGAAATGTTCAAGGCCACTTTGGCTGAGGCTTTGTGCCACTTGCACCCCTGAATATGGCATGGAGGTTGGATTAAATGAACTTTGAAGTCCCTTCCAATCTAAGCCACTCTATGAGTCCATTTCTGGGCAGGTTGTGAGAAGCTGAAGACCAGTCCTGCCTCAGTGTCACTGGGACAAGGACTGCCATTCCTGGGGTGCATAAATGGGGTCCTTGGGCTATGGGCAGTGTGGAGTGAAGTGTCAGGGAAGATGAGAAGGGAAAAAACGTTCCCAGCACCTTAACAGGACATGTGGGGTGCATGGTGCACATCAAACCTTGACACAGTAAATACTTCACACAGAGACTCTCCGCCTCCTCCCATAGCAACAATAATGAACATCAAAGCTGGTCAGAAAATGCAGAGAATTCCATATGAAGAGCTACACAGATTTTTTTAAACAGATGAGGAGTAACTGGTCTAATGTCTCTGGATTGCTGTAAATGATAAACTACTATAAATTATGGGATGTCATGTAAGCCATTTTACCAGTGCGGCTGCAGAGAGTAGGAAAATATCCTCTCAGAGGGACAAGAGATTGAGTAAAGGGGAGGACAAAAGGGGCTAGATATAAATATGAAGCCTGAGTAGGTAATCAGCAGAGCTCCTCAGTAGAGCTTGAGGCCACATATTCCACTAAATGGCCCTGGCACAGGGAACAGAAGTATTCTGATGACATCTGGTGATGAGGAAAGCTGAGTCATAGCATCCGTATTACAGGGAATCAGAAAATTCAAAATAAGGAAAATAGATGGTCTTTAAGGCCCTGTGTTCTAAAAATGCTCTGAAATGAAACTTTGAGGTTACAACTGAGAAAAGACAATGGCATTCTATGGCATGAGGTAAGTATGGGGTAAGTGATTCAACAGCATAGCGGAAAGATAAAAACCAAGCCTAGGATTGATACAGTCTTGTGGAGCCCATGTGGAATGGTGAGTACAGTCCCTATAACCTGTTCTCACAAAATATGAGCCCATGCTAAAACAAACACTGAAGCAGAGCAAAGGAATGGAGATACTGTCACATAAAGAGCAAAGAAAAGCTCCTTACCCTAGTCAAAGCATTCAGGCAGTACTTCTGTCTATTCACACAACACCAGGTCATCCCTGCAGAGAGAAAAAAAAGGTTTCAATTAAAAAGACTGTAACATAAAAAGTGAATCATAGAATCATTAGGGATTGAAAGGGTCCTCAAAAGACAGTCCTCCTGTCACAGCAGGATCAGCCAGACCAAGTCACACAGGAACACATCCAGGCAGGTCTGGAAAGTCTCCAGATAAGGAGACTCCACAACCTCCCTGGGCAGCCTGTTCCAGTGCTCCGGTACCCTCCCTGGGAGGAAGTTCCTGCTGATATTGATAGGGAACCTCCTCTATTCCAGCTGGCACCCAGTGCCCCTTGTCCTATCTCCAGATGACACTGAGAAGAGACTGGCTCCACCCTCCTGACACCCACTCCTCACATATTTATAGACATGAATGAGGTCCCCTCTCAGCCTGCTCTTCTCCAAGCTCAAGAGACCCAGCTCCCTCAGTCTTTCCTCATCAGGGAGCTGTTCTACAGCCTTCATCATGTTTTCTATCATCCAAGTTTAAAGTTTGCTCTGCTCAGTTGGATTTCTGACCTCATCTTTGGATGTTACTTCCTTCAATGCTTCTAAGTTTAGCTTTGGATGCCACTGTAGGAGCAAGGTAGCTCCAAGTCAAGCAGTGTTTTTAAATAGGGTGCTGCAGCTCTCCTGATTGGATTAAAATCCTTGTTGGTGACTGAAAATATTGTAATCTTGTAAATATTACCACCTTGTATTGCTGGACAGACCCTCATTTCCCAAAGCCTTTACCATCAACTAAATGTATCCTCTATTCTCTGAGACTTGCATAGAATCATTGGATCACCAGAGGTTGGAAGGGACCTCGAAAGACCATCCAGTCCAACCTCCTGCCACAGCAGGACACCCTGACCAGGTCCAGGTGGGTTTCAAACATCTCCAGAAGAGGAGACTCCACAAACATTGTATGAATGATAATTATCCATGTTTCCAGGAAGCCGTGAATCTCTAAGCACCCAGTTTCTCTATGACATGTTTTTTATCTTACTAACTACTGAAACTATGCCAGAAGTAGAAGATCAGTAGATTATGAAAAAGACAACTTCAGATGACACGATCACGGCACACTATGCAGTACAATACCTCTAATGCTACTGTTGTTATCAGCAGATGGACTTGAGTTTCAAAGTACCTAGAAAACAATCCCATTTAACAATTGATAGGGTTTAGTCCAGGATCTCCTTTTCAGTGTTATTTTAAACGGTCACATACTTTTCCCTGAGAGTATATCTATAACAATACACCAGTAATTGTAACAGCAGATTTGTGATTTTGTTGAAATATATCATATTAAATAATTCATTTGCATTTGAATACAGAGCTACATTCGACAGCAGAGACAATTTCCAAGTGGCCATTCAGTACTGGAGCTTGCCCAAATGAATGATCAGAAAGCATTCAGAAATTCTATTAGTGGTACTTTCAATAGATAGAACGTAAGAGAGTGCATGTAGCCTATACATCTGCAGTGAAAGAGCTATGAGTTACTCTGTATTCAGGGCTGTTAGTTCAATAACCAACCAATCTACATAAAATGACAGGAAAAGGAGCCTACGATACTCAGAACTTTCTTCTTGCCTCTCAGTTCAAGAAGTTGCACCTCAGCAAATGCTTTCTGCAATATTGCTTTACGGTGAGTCCAATATTAGGGCCGTGCAGGCAGCATTCAGTTTTCCGGTTGAATTCTTTCTTCCTATTGATTTAAAATAAACAAACTCTTGAAAATATAATCTGAATTTATTTCTCCGCTGATCCAAACCTTAGCACAACAGGAGAAAAAGTAGATCAAATCGTTTGCTAAGAATGCTGCGTCTATCATGAATGTAATCTGTGGTTGCAATTCAAGCTGGTCGGGTCCCTGGATCTGGTAGCCCACCAGCCCTGGTTTTAACCTGCTGGAAGAAGCAGATGTTGCCTTGGACAGTTATTTTCCCATTAGAACCTCGAGTGCATTTGGTGAGCACCTGAAACAGAGTTTCTCGAGTCGCTAACCCTGACAGGAGTCCCATTTGTTCATGCAGACATCCTTTCTGTGAACTAAACTGCTGTTAGGGGCAATAGCCTGGTCTGGTGGGGGTGTCCCTGCTCATGGCAGAGGGTTGGAACTGGATGATCTTTGGAGTCCTTTCCAACCTGAGCCATTCTAGGAATCTAGGACTGAGGGATTTATCACACTGTGGCATTGCTGCCCTGATCCAGAATGCTAATGCCTTTCAGAGGAACTCAAGTGACAAGCCTAAGGGCTGCAGCATAGCCTAAGTCCCTCCATTCAATCCCAGCTGTGTCCTGACATCCACAGTGAAGCCAAACGCAAGTTGTGTCTCCCACAGTCCCCACCAGCCACCTTGGGAACATCTGTGCTCAGTGTTCTGGACTGGTGCTGTAGCCCAGCTGGCAGTGCCACCTCTTTACACACAGTGCAGGGAGAGCCTCTTAACTCACTGCCAGGTTGGGCTTTGGTTAAATAAACGCATCCAGGACTTTCTAAGACATAAAACATCGAGGTTTATAGCCAGGAGAGCTTACATTTTAAGAAAAAACATGCAGACAGGAATGACTGGAAGTCTACGGGAGGTGAAGACTAGAAGTTTACTTAATATTATTGACTTCCTTAGTTTCAGGAGTGAAAACACAGCAAGTCATTGGAGTAACAGTGTCTCTGCAGGTCACACTGACTGATCAAAAAGAGTTAATAGAAGTATGGTAAACACACAGTCCCACTGGGAAGTAATACTGATAGGAATGTAATACTGATAAGGATTTAATACTGATAGGGCAGCTCCTGAAGACATCATCCTTTTTCTTTTTCATCTAAGAAAATAAAAAAGTAAAAGAAAAAAAGGAAAAGAAAAAGAAGATAAAAGAAAAAGAATAGCTACAAAAAATATTCATCATGCTTTAGTCCATTTGAAGTCACAAGTCACTAGTTCTTACATGTAGTATAACTACTAGTACATCGATTATTTGACTATACCCTTTGTAAATAAATTAGAGAGGCAGACAAGGTGAG
>VZRI01002342.1:7513-21412 GCA_013397515.1 Upupa epops | reverse complement strand
AAAGGAGACTCCACAATCCCCCACAGGCAGCTCCCCCCAACACCCAATCTCACTCCCTGGGAAGAAGTTATAGAATTGGTCAGGGTTGGAAGGGATCACAGGATCATCCAGTTCCAATCCCCCTGCCATGGGCAGGGACACCCCACCCTGGATCAGGCTGGCCAGAGCCTTGGTCTAGGTGATCCTGCTGTAGCAGGGGGATAGGACTGGATGATCTTTCAAGTTCCCTTCTGATCCCTAGTGATTCTATGACTGAAAGACAACAAATATACACAAAGCACCATAGAGAGTATTTCTTGGAACTGTCTCAGGGTTGTCACTATAAACAGTTGTTTATACTTTCTATATTGAAATAATTGTGGTTGATCTGACTGTCTGTGGATAGTACTTGTTCACCTCCTGTATTGATCACCTTGCCTTGTATGCATGTTTTGCACCCTCTGAATCCCTCCACACAGCCATTAGAAAGCAGCCAGCACCAAATCTGCACTATAGTTTTGAATTCTTCAACAGCAGCTACTCTGCCTCTAAGTTACTGTAGATACAGAAACAGAAGTTTATTGCAGTTACCAGCATCCTTTTTTTCCCCCCTATTCATCAAAGTTTGAAAAAGAGGAGTCTTTCATAATGGAGGACCCTGTTCTCATTAGGCTACTGGTTTGTGGGAGCATCCAGCAGTAAATCTCTACAAAGATTGTAACCTGCATTGTCTTAGTGCAGCTGTTTGATAAGGGTGATTGATCACACCCACGGTGCCACCTCTCCTTTTATAAATGTCACCCTGTCATTCTGCTTTTGTTGGAAGCAGGCAAGATTAGATCTTTAGAAGATTAGATCCTCTAAGGTTACCAGATAATAGCCTCATCTTTTTTTGAACAATAAATAGGTTTGGAATCCAACCCTCTTTTCTCTACCTTATGTAAATTTTTCTTGTGTTTAATAGACGCAGAACTTGAGGTACAAAGGAAGACATAAAAAGGTGCAGCATATCATTTATATCCCCTAATTCCAGCAACAGAGCCTTTTTAACCTAGTTTTCAAGATGTTTAATCGAGGAAAACTCCAGTGAAGTGGTTAAAAAAAAATCCATCTTTTTCTCCTGTCTTTCAAAATCTTTCATGGCATTGGCTAAGGCTGCAGGAACGCTTCTAGTCAATCAGAACTATTGTTCCAAAAATAACTAATGACAAAGGCCACTGACCTCTAGTCCTAGGAACACGTGCAAGAAAAGGAACCACAGGTGGGTTCGTACTGGGTGTTTTGAACTTTAAATATTTTTTGCCTTGCTAATGTTCTTCCAATATAGATTTAGTGTGGGTAATGTATTTTCTTACTTCTTCTTCCCTTCCCTAATGTTTACTCAGCATCAGGATTCAAACTGCCTTTGTATGCTTTTGTGTCCTTAAATATTTGCTCTTATAGGGAGACTCCCACATGTACATTTCTGGTAATGATTCTAATAACGAACCCCAGCCTTGAGGGCAGAAGCCTGTCAGCAGGTGCTCCAGGCAGGGTAATGCTTAAGCTCGCAGGTTATCTTCACAATGGTGTCATTTTCTGGAATGATTCAGCGTGCAGTGGAGGAAAAAACAGGCACAGGGCCCAGAGCACTTAAGCATCTCTTTTTTCATCTGAACTAATGGTTACGAGCTCAATACCACATGCTTCATAATACAAGGGAGAAGTTAAAATTACTAATACTGGTGGCATTGTACTGCCACTATTTCCTTACCCTCAGAAGTTCAAGCTGTTGTTAGATTGATGATCACAAAGAGGTTTAATGTTAATTCAAAGCAAAATTTCATTTCAGACCTACTTTAATGATACCTTTTAGGTCACAAACCAAGAACCAAACCTTGACACTGAGTTATAACATCATTAAGGATCAGAAGGGACCTCAAAAGATCATCTAGTCCAATCCCCCTGCCACAGCAGGATCACTTAGACCAAGTCGCACATATCCAGGCGGGTCTGAAATATCTCCAGAGAAGGAGACTCCACAACACCCCTGGGCAGCCTGTTCCAATGGTCTGATACCCTCCCTGGGAAGAAGTTCCTGCTGATATTGATAGGGAACCTCCTCTGTTCCAGCTGGCACCCACTACCCAGAGCCCCCTGTCCTGTCACCAGATGACCTTGAGAAGAGCCTGGCTCCATCCTCCTGGCACCCACCCCTCACAGACTGATAGACATGAATGAGGGCACTCCTCAGCCTCATTATTGTACTTATGACTAAGCACAATGGTCATCTGATAAATAAAGAGCTTATTCCATGCCTACAGCAACACACACTCTATACAGAGTCACCGTGTATTTCGTAACATAAAAGGTAAGAGGCTGAAAAAATGAAGCACATTATTAATTCATGAGTGTAATAGTTAGAGCATTGTAGAGTATGGATTTAAAAGTCCTTTTAATTAGAGGTTTTCAATTTAAATAGGTGTCTGAGGAGAATGCTGCACATTCTGTTTCCAAGGTTCCATATTACAAGTTCTTATTCAAACTGGCCGTCACCATGCCACCTCACTCCCCCCCCCCAGAAAAAAAAAGGCAAAACAAAACCTGTCTGTTTTGAAAAGTCAGGATGCCAGCAAGATTTTAGTCAAGATGAAGCAACTATTTTAATCAATATTTTATCATAGAATCATAAGGGATTGGAAGGGACCTCGAAAGATCATCTAGTCCAATCCCTCTGCCACAGCAGGGACACCCAGACCAAATAGTACAGCCAGGCAGATCTGGAACATCTCCAGAGAAAGAGCCTCCACAACCCCCCTGGGCAGCCTGTTCCAGTGCTCCAGTACCCTCACTATATCTGCACAACTTTTAAGAGCATCCAGTGATGGTGATTCAACCTCCTCCCTGGACAACCTGTTCCAATGCCTGACAACCACTTGAGCTAAACAAGTTTCCTAATGTCTAACCTAAACTCCCCCTGGTGCAGCTCGAGACCATTTCCTATTCTATTTCTTGTTATTTTCAAGAAGAGACCAACACCCACCTCTCCACAGCCTCCTTTCAGATAGCTTTAGGTCACAATAACTTCTCTTGGGAGCTTCTGTTTCTGCAGACTAAATAACCCCAGCTCCCTCAGCTGGCTCTCGTAAGGCTTGTTCTCCAGACTAAACCTGTTGCCCGTCTTTGGTCCTGCTCCAGCACTTCAGTGTCTTTCTTGTATTGAGGTGCTCAAAACTGGAAAAGTACTCAAGGTATGACCTCACCAGTGCTGAGCTTAGGGGGACAATCACTTCTCAGCTTCTGCTGGCTACTGTCTTGTTGATTCAAACCAGGATGCCATTGGCCTTTGTGACCATCTGAGCACACTGCTGGCTCATCTGTAGCTGATTGTCAATCAACATTCACGGGTCTCTCTTTGCCAGGCACCTTGATCTCCCAGGAGTTGTAGGGTATCAATCATCAAACCAATTATTGGCCATACCTGGACTATGTGTTCTCTCTGCTAAAATCACTACTAAGTCATACAGATAGTCCACACCTTGACAGATTTCCATTTCATCCCAGCTGATGCCAGGAATTACTGACAGGGAGCAGCCAAGGTGCTCCCCCTATGAGAATGGGGGAGATGAGAGGCAGGAGTTGGAGGCAGCAGTGAGGAGGAGGCAGGATAGCTGAGATGTAGAAAGTGATTGTATCTACATGACACAGCCTTCCTCACTTTCAGTTTCAGCATCAGGCACATTATAGTCAGCTGAGTGAGGAACTGAGTTCAAACTAGCATGCATGTGGTGGTACTGAGCAGGAATTATCATCCTGCTTGAGCGCTCAGAGTGTGGGATACAGCTATCAGAGCACAGAACTGACAGTGCCAGTCAAACTGAGGTATGAGGCTATTCACCCCAAGAATTACTTTGGGAAGCTTATTGTGGAGCTACTATTTAAATGTACTTTCCCTACACTTAAAAATCCTATATTAGAAGACCCAAGGGAAGACTTAATTAAAGACCAGCACTGCTCAAACAGAAAACAGGCGATGAACAACTGGGTGAAAAATATGGTCCAAGTGGAAAAAATCTTTGCAAGTAGCTGATAAACATCTCCACTGACACAGTAAGAGTCAATTGGTTACAGTAATTTACTATAAAAGGGGGACATTGATAATTAATTTAATGGATAATTAATTGTATAAAAATAGAATGCTCAAAACAATTCTAAATAGGATGTTCCCAACAGGTTAAATGTAAAACTCTTGATGATAAGGCTTCATTTAGTAGACAAGATCTTTCATCTATTCATTTGGAAAGGGTTATTTGAAGTCAATTGAGGTGTGCTTGGACAGAGCAGATAAGAACCTGATCCATTGTCTTTTCTACCATTGTATCTGCTTAGGAGAGTGATCCAGATAAGGGTATCTAAATAATAGAGTGGTAGATAATTTGCTACTAACAGCTAGCAGTTTATCAGCATGAAGTATCTGTACTGAAGATTCTCAGTTTAATCATGTTTTAAAGCTTCTTTCACGAGATATATATTTTTCTGAATGTACGGGTTTGCAAAGACCACGTGAACATCTACTATTTATGAAATAGAGTTCTTAACAGCCTCTTTAAGCAGTACTTTTCAAGATGAAAATTTTCTCTGAAACCGTATTTTTTATCCAGAGCAAAGAGTGATTAAAAAGTCTCTTTGAAGTTGAACACTTGTGGAGAAACAAAACATTTTATGCACTCTTCTCTGTGCTTCCCAGATAGCCACAAGTACAGAATTTGGAGATGGTTTTGAAGAAGGAGGCAGAGAGGAATCAGATAATCTCTCTCATTTAGAAATGAAAGTGTGCTAGAATGGTGAGAGTTTCGTGATGGGTTTTGTTTTGAGATATAACAGAAACTCAGAGTATCACAGTAATGATGAGGCTGGAAAAGACCTTAAAGATCATCCAGTCCAACCTAAATCCAGCTGAACCAAGTAAACCTAACATCTAACATCTAGCTCATGCCACTCAGCACTCCATCCAGACTAACCTTGAACACCTCCAGAGACGGTGACTCAATCACCTCTGTAGGCAGCACCAGTACTTGGTGCATGAGAAATCCTAGAATTCAGGAAATTCAGTGTGAGACGGTTTGAAATCAACAACAAAGACAAATGGCTGCTGTCTGTGAATGAGCTGAGTATTTATCGCAATGCTTGTTACAGGAGATTTTAGGGTGCTCTAACCGCAAGGACAAAACCCTAGCGCTCAGTGGCATAACATGTAATTTATTTATGCAGAGCTAATGTAATGATTTCTGCACTCAGATCCCAGTCTTAAAATATCTGTTCCTTGACACAAGCACACTGGCACCACTTGGGTAAAGAGAAGACTCATGCCATTTGACTCAAAACCCACAGTCCCTGCATTGGCTGCACATCAAGCCCAGACCCCAGACTGATACAGGGTACCAGACATCCAGCTGTGAGTGTCCCCTGAGGGGCAGCTATTTTCACTCTTTATTGCTGATTGAAAACAGATAATCAGCATAAGCTGCCACAGGCCTTGCTACTTCAGCAGCCTCAGGCTGATGTCTGTGCTTTTCCTCATATCCAGAGCCAATTAAGATTCATTACCTGTGTTACTGCTACCCTACAGCCTCCTACTCCAAACAACTTACAGAACTATCAAGCTTCTAATAGTTTGCCATTCTTTACTTTTTTCTTTCCTGTGTGTACCTGAACAAGATTCATAGAATCACTAGGGATTGGAAGGGACCTCAAAAGATCATCCAGTCCAATCCCCCTGCCACAGCAGGATCACCCAGACCAAGTCGCACAGGAACAGATCCAGCTGGGTCTGGAACATCTCCAGAGAAGGAGACTCCACACCCCCCCGGGCAGCCTGTTCCATAACCATTACCCATTGTCCTGTCACACCAGACCTTGCTCCATCTCAATGGCTCCTTTTAAGTATTGACAGACTGCAATAAGGTCTCCCCAAAGACTTCTTTTTCCCTGCTAAACAACCCAAGTCACATCCTGTCCTCACAGCAGAGGTGCTTCATCCCTTTGATCATTTCTGTGGCCCTGTGTGAGATCTGCTCTGACAGGTTCATGTTCTCATGCTGAGGACTCCAAAGCTGGATGCAGTCTCATGAGAGCAAAATCAACTGTAGGTGCTGCTTTGGGTGACAAAGCTTTGCTGACCATACTGCCAGCTAACAGCTTTGCTCTGGAGCTGTCTGAGCCCCAGTGACTGCTACTGTACTGTAGGAATGGTCACTCAATTGGATTTGCAAGTTAAACCCGCGTGATACCAGCACACATTATAGCCCAAACACTGAGCTCTGTACCAGTTACATGAAAAATTTAAGTTATTGAAAGAAAATACAAGCCCTTGTCCCTTACAGAGAGCATAGCAGTCTAGCAGATGCTATGAGGCTGCTGAGCAATTTTTCTGGTCCTATTTTTGCATTTCCTTTGAAATCACTTCAGACAAATAACATCAAATTTAGTTGCTTTGTGAATTGTGTTTGAANGGGTGCCAGCTGGAACAGAGGAGGTTCCCTATCAATATCAGCAGGATCATTGGAACAGGCTGACCAGAGGGGTTATGGAATCTCCTTCTCTAGAGATGTTCCAGACCCACCTGGATGTGTTCCTGTGAAACTTGGTCTGGGTGATCCTGCTGTGGCAGGAGGATTGGACTGGATGATCTTTCGAGGTCCCTTTTGATCCCTAATGATTCTATGACAGTGTAGCCTGAAATGAGGATAAATGATTTTAATATTCAGACAGAAGAAGAAATACTCTGGTTTGTAGCACAGGTAGTCATCACGTTAGCTCGTTTTTTCTGAGGATTGATGTGAAAATAATTTCAAATACAGGCAGCCTGGAACTTTGTGGGAAGAAAACAAAAAAAACCCAAGAAGATTGATTTGAGCGATCTGAGAGCAGAGGGGTAATTAGATTCTCATTTTCATGTTCATGATGTGCACAATTCTCCTATTAAACTTTAATGGGTGTTGCAAGTGAAAAAAACATACGCACTGAGATAAGGAAAACCCCACAAAGCTGTTAGCTTTGAAACGTATTGTCAGATAGCAAATATTATCGCTATAAATCTTAACTTTCACAGCCAGCAAGAGCTGCAGGCTAGACCAGAGAAAGACACAAGCACAGAGCTGTAGCTGTGCATTGAAAATAACACCCTGTACATTAGTAAAGTATGCACTGCCATCAAGTTAATATTGAACGGTGAATTTTAGAAGCCTTTCTGATTTTCTTTTCCCCAGGCAAAAATCAACACTTTTCTACTGCAGTAGCGTTCGCCATTCGTTTTCTGTAGTGTCAGAAGAGGTGTATTAACCACTCTGCGAGAAAGCACACGCTCTGATATGGTGGCAGCAGGGTGCATATGGTTTCATAACAACATTAAAAGCTCATCTTTCTTCCTCTCTCTTTCCAGGAGCTGTTGTGGGAAGGGAGACGTGGAAGCAAGAGTGCACTACCTGCAGTCAGCTGTCAGAGAGCTGGGAAAAAAAGACTGCAAGGAGGAGTGAAGGGTATGCTAAGCAACAGCTGTTCCTAAATGGATGCAGGAAGATGCAACCTGCTTAGCATAAACAGAAACATGTCACGTTAAATAGGGCAGCAGCAGGACTCGAGGTAGAGCATGTGGAAGTTGTGAAAATGAATGAGTGGAGCACTGACTTCTTTGGCACCAGTCAGGTGCTGAACTGGGCTGTTGCAGTCCCAGTGACAGGTCCATTTGTTATAAACACAGGGATAATGTGGAATTCCTGCCGCTTGACGCGACGCACAGCAGAAACGATAGAAACCTTGATTTACAGGATATCTTTAGCTGAAGTCTGAAGGCAAGTACAGCCTTTTCTCTTGGCTTTTAACACAAGAAAATCTTTGGGGGTGAAGCTGGGCAGCTAAAAAGTCTGAAAATAAAGGGAAAACACAGTTTACAGCCAAATAGAGAGCTGGAATAGGAATTTTTTCAGAATGCTTTTCTAATGCATAGGGATTCCTTAGAATCATAGAATCCTTAGGGATCAGAAAGGACCTCGAAAGATCATCCAGCCCAATCCCCCTGCCACAGCAGCATCACCTAGACCAAGTCGCACAGAGACACATCTGGGCAGGTGAAACGAGGGTGCAGCAGCAAAGTCACAGTTGTGGGTAATTTGAGCCGACCTTTGTGACTGTGGTTATTGCGGCTCACAGCTTTGCTCTGTGGCGTGGTCACTCCAGCATGCCCTCACTGGTAGGAGTGCCCTATACTGTATGCTCCCTGTACGAAGCTTGTCAAACACACCTCCAGCTTCAGCCTTTGAATGTGAGGTTTCTTTTCCCCAAAGCAGAAGAAAAAAAGAGAAGAGTTTACGTGTCTTCCTGGAAACAGCAGAGAGGGACTGTAACGTGGTGTTAATTCAATAATAGGCTTTATTCACCAGTAGGAATCCAGGAGATGAGGACAAAATAACCCCAGAACTCTTCAGTTCCTCTAAGAAAGGGCAAGTTTGCCTCTATCAGACATGAGATGAGGTTTTGGGGAGCTGGTTTTACACTTCCCTGAAGGAAGAAGTAGCTTTATATTGCTTTTCTACCAAGTATATTAAACTTAACTCTAGCAGCTTCATCTTGCTTTGCAGTCGTTCTTCACTCAGTACCGCATACTGAGCAAACCTTGACTCATTCCACTCCGGTAGTGCTTTTAGGGAGTTACCACGAGAAACAGCACGGCTTTTTAACACAACAGCACGAGAGCAAATACATTCAGACATCTCCACTGGAAGCAACATAAAATAAGAAGTAGGTATTATTACCAGTGCTTTATGCATGAAAGTGCCAGCAGTGTCTGGTGTTAACCAGACCAGTTTGTTTCTGGAAGTCCCTCTCGCTGGCAACTAACTCTCTAACATCCGAAGTGCCAGATGCCAGCTGGTTTTGTTTGCTTTGTGGTTTACATTTGGGTATTGCTAAGAGGGTGCAGGCTGCCAGGTTTCTTCTCTGGTCTCCTTCTTGGTTTGGTTTGCTTGTTCTTTTGCACAGGTGATGAAGAGCTCTCTGGTTAGCTCTCAGTAAATCTCTGGGCTGGAATATATGGTGTGGCAGTCTGTACGCTGAATTAATGAAGAAGCAAAATCACACCAAACGGCAGTAGAAAAAGGGGAATCAGTTTGTTCACAGGAGGTTGCCAGTGAGAATGTATCTGTTATTAGGGGAACAGGAGTGTGTATTAGAGTGGTGGAAGCAAGAAGGTAGATCTGTGTTGAGAAAAAGTAAACTAGGCAAAGCATGCTCCACACCCCCCCTGGGCAGCCTGTTCCAGTGCACTGGTACCCTCCTTGGGAAGAAGGTCCTGGTGATATTGATAGGGAGCCTCCTCTGTTCCAGCTGGCATCCATTGCCCCTTGTCCTATCACCAGATGACTTTGAGAAGAGCCTGGATCCATCCTCCTGACACCCACCCCTCACATATTTACAGACATAAATGAGCTCACCCCTCAGCCTCCTCTTCTCCAATCTCAAGAGACCCAGCTCCCTCAGCCTTTCCTCATCAGGGAGCTGTTTTACTTCCTTCAGCATCTTCATCGCTCTGCGATGGACACCCTCCAGCATCTCTGTGTCCTTCTGGAACTGAGAGGTCCAGAACTGGACAGAAATACTGCAGATGTGGTCTCACCAGTGCAGAGTAGATGGGGAGAAGAACCTCCCTTGACCTGCTAACCAACCCCCTTCTGGTTCCCCCCCAGGATGCTGTTTGCCCTCTTGGCCACAAGAGCACATTGCTGGCTCAGAGTCATCCTGCTGGCCACTAGGACCCCCAGGTCTCTCCTACACTGCTCTCCAACAGGTCAGTCCCCACCCTATCCTGGTCCCTGGGGTTGTTCTTGCCCAGATGCAGACTCTACATTGATGCTTGTTGTCCCTCATTCCACTTCCCTCTGCCCAGCTCTCTAGCCTGTCCAGGTTTTCTTACTCTCCATACAATAATCCTCCATCCCCTTAGTTGTCTGTGGACAACAATGAATAATTGCTTTCCCAACTTTGTCTCCTTACCAAGTGTTATTCCTCTCAGTCTTCTGCTTTTCACTTTTACAGCTCTGTATGAGTACCCATTATCTACAGGACTGCATCTTAGAGACAGGAACAGGTTACCGACAGATCTTTCTAGTTTCAGGATTTCGAGCAGTAACGGCTCATAATTGCCCATCTTTTCTCTTTATTGAAAGAGATTGTTCTCTTCACTCGGTGGTGACATTTGTCAAAATTAAAGATTTCTCTGAACTTTTTGCTCTGCCTGGGGTCTATTCCAGCAATTCTCAATGCTGAAATTTGCATCTGGTTGAAGACTTTTATTGTTCCACTGCTCTCACCTGTTCCTCACCTTCAAAATCGCAAACTCGATTGCTTTGCGATCAGTTTTATCCATCGTGCTTCTCTACATGGCGAGCTAACCCTTCCTTACTAAAACTACTCTTACTGTGAAAGAGCTGCTCTCAACGGTTTGCAACTTTTTCTACCTTGTTTTTTTCAGACTTCTACTGCCTATATTTTTCCTCCAAAAATATGGTGGTAAAGACTTCCATCACTGGGTCTTGTTCCACCCAATAATTCATGAAAATTTCATTTCAACCCACACACTCTTTGTGCTGAATTGTTTATTAGACAGCAACGGTTCTGTCCACTGAGAGAATTCAATGCAGAGTTGTGAGGATGATTGGGGGTCTGGAACAGATGCCTTATGAAGAGAGATTGAGAAATCTGGGACTTCTGAATTTAGACTGGTCATGCTGAAGTCATAGAATCATTAGGGATCAGAAGGGACCTCGAAAGATCATCCAGTCCAATCCCCCTGCCACAGCAGGATCACCCAGACCAAGTCACACAGGAACACATCCAGGCGGGTCTGGAATATCTCCAGAGAAGGAGACTACACAACCCCCCTGAGCAGCCTGTTCCAGGGCTCCGGTACCCTCCCTGGGAGAAGTTCCCGCTAATATTGATATGGAACCTCCTCTGTTCCAGCTGGCACCCATTGCCCCTTGTCCTATCACCAGATGACCTTGGGAAGAGCCTGGCTCCATGGTATGGTTTCTACAGGTATAATAAACTGTCTTGTTTGTACTCAGAGCACAGACATCAAAGGTTATTTTACACCAGACTCCTTGTTAATACCCTTCTGTGATATAAAATATCCTTCTGCTATATAAAAGCCATCTCTGGTCTGTTGTTTTGTGTTATCTACTTTGCAGACTTTTAACTAAGTTGGCAATTTTCCACTTAATACCATACCAGTCACGGCAAGAAATGCTGCTTACAGGTATAGAATCATAGAATAGTTTGGGTTGGAAGAGACATTCAAAGGTCATTCACTCCAAAAAACCTTGCTGTGAGCAGGTACATCTTCAACTAGAACAGATAGTTCAGAGCTCCCTCCAAATTGACCTTGAGTGTTTCTGGGGATGGGGCCTCCAGCATCTCTTTGGGCAACCTATTCCGGTGTTTCACCACTCTCAGTAGAAATTTCTTCCTTATATCTTGCCTAAAAATCTCACTTTTATTTTTAAAACTGCTATCCCTCATCCTGTCACAACAGATCTTGCTACAATGTTTGTCCCCATCTTTCTTATAGGATGGTTTTAAGTGCTGGAAAGCTGCAGTAAGGTCTTCTGGAAGCCTTTTCTCCAGACTGAACAACTCCAGCTCTCTCAGCCAGTTCTCAGAGCAGAGGTAATTTTTGTGACCTCCTCTGGACCTGCTCCAACAGCTCCATATCTTTCTTGTGCTGAGGACTCCAGACTTTTGTGTTTTCATAGATTCATAGAATGTTTCAGGTTGGACCTGAACATCTAGTTCATGAGCAAGGACACCCCCCACTAGACCAGATTGCTCAAGGCCCCAACCAGTCTGGCCTTGAACACTTCCACGGAGGGGGCAGCCACAACCTTCCCTGGGCAATCTATTCCAGTGTCTCAGCACCCTCATCATGAAGAACTTCGTCCTGACTTCCAGTCTAGACCTCCCCTCTTCCATCTTGACACCAGTCCCCCTGCTCCTACCACTCCAAGCCCTTGGAAACAGCCCCTCTCCAGCTTTCCTGTAGCCCCCTTCAGGTACTGGAAGGCTGCTAGATCTCCCCGGAGTCTCCTCTTCTCCAGGCTTAACAGCCCCAACCCTCTTAGCCTGTCCCTGTAGGTGAGGTGCTCTAGCCCTCCACTCATCCTTGTGGCCCTCCTCCAGACACATTCCAACAGCTCAATCTTCTCTCACGAGAGCAGAACAGAGGGGGAGGATCCCCTCCCTCAACCACGCTGCTCTGGAGGCAGCCCAGGATGCGGTTGGCTTTCTGAGCTGCAAGCAAACATTTTAGCTTCATTAAAACAATATTAACTTCTTTATAATTGTTGTGCACTTTCCCATCTCAGGCAGAAATTACTGTAAAGCCAAGAAGTTATAGGATGCAGGTAATTCAACCTGAGACACTACAGGGAAAGTTTATTTGAGGTGATGAGCATAGACTGTGACAGTAAATATTTTACAGTGTATAAAGCATACCACTACTGTAGAGATGGAAGATTGTTATTACTTCAGTCCCTGATGTTCTGAGCATCTTCTCCTGCCAAACTGATGTAAGTTTGATGATTCAGATTGTAAGGTGCAAGGTCTGCTGGAAAGAGTTTAAAATTTGCAAGTAAATGCTAAAAGAGAATAACAAATGCAACTGGAAATGAAATGTTCAGGCCAGTTTCTGCAACAGCCTGTGTTTTTTAGAAATGGACAGCAGCTAAAGCACTCTTTGCTCTTACTGCAACCAACGGGTTCCTAATGCGCTGCAGTTTAAGTACTTTGCCATGGAAGCATTCATCACTATGTAATATCATTCTCTTAATGACTGCCAATGGAACCATTATGTTAATGAGACAGCTAGAAATGAAAGGTGATAAAATGAAAATGATAACTAAAAGGCAGAGCAGTTGTAATGCTTCTAGTTTTCGTTTAAGCATGTTCTTCCAAAGAATTATGACTGGATTAAGAAAAACAGAGAGTAAGTACTGTAGGCTCAAGAAAAAAATAGTATTCATGTAGATTCATGAGACATCTGATACTCTTGTTTATCCTTCTCTGGAGAGGTTCCAGACCCACCTGGATGTGTTCCTGTGAGACTTGGTCTGGGTGATCCTGCTGTGGCAGGGGACTGGGCTGGATGGTCTTTAGAGGTCCCTTCTGATCCTTAATGATTCTATGATTCTGTGTCCTAATACTTAATATAAGTAGGGCTTAATCCTGAAGGACCTCCCTGTAGCACATTTTTGGGCTTCAGTGTACTTCTGCACGTGAGTTTCCACAGCAATGGTTAATGGGGTGTCACTGGTTTTGTTAAGGTTGGCCAGTCCTGGTACAGTCTCCCTAATTAGTAAAAAGCTAGGGAGCAGAGAAACAGAAGAAAACAAGGAGGGCTCACTCGTTGCTTATGGTCAAGGGCAAAAGACAGAAGTGACTCGGAGAAAACAAACTCAAATTGAATTGAAGCAACAAAACCCCATTACGCAGTACAGAGAGAGATACGTGCCTTTCCCAACCAAAACTTCCTGGGCTCAGTGCTCTGCTCTCTCCTTCCTTGTCGGGGGAGAAGACCCCTCCTTCTGATCCTTAGTGGCAATGTGGTGTCCTCTTCCTATGGGAGAAAGTCCTTCAGAAACTTTTCCAAATGGTGTTAGGGTTTCCCAAGGGCTGCTGTTCTTCCACTGCTCCAGTGCGGGTTTCCTTAAAATCAACAGTGTCCTTAAGGGTTAGACCCAGACTGAAAGAGTTGAGGCTGTTCAGTCTGGAGAAGAGGAAGCTCCCAGGTGACCTTATTGTGGCCTCCAGTATCTGAAGGGGGCTACAAAACAGCTGGAGAGGGGCTTTTTAGGATCTCAGGTAGCAACAGGACTAGGGGGAATGGAGCAA
>VZRI01002341.1:26554-88727 GCA_013397515.1 Upupa epops | reverse complement strand
TCCTGTGGTCCCTTCCAACCCTGACTGATTCTGTGATTCTATAACTCATTCCCAGTGAGGGTGACGGGGCACTGGAGGAGGCTGCCTTGGGAGTGTTATGGAGTCACCTTTTCTGGAGACATTTGAAACCCTCCTGGACTTGGTCTGGATGATCCTGCTGTGGCAGGGGGATTGGACTGGATGATCTTTTGAGGTCCCTTTTGATGCCTGATGATTCTATGTTGTTTTCATGGAGAAAGTTTTTAAATTTGGTTTTGGAGTGCTTTTCCAAGGTCAAGGAAGCAAGATGGAGAAGTAAAGATGGGACTGATAAAAGCAGGACTTTGCAGAAGGCAGGCAGATCCTCGCTGAGACGTGTCCCTGCCCCTTGACAGGTAGGTCAACAAGTATCTTCCAGCCTAAGCCATCCTATGATTCAGTGATGATCTCTCTTCCTTGCTTGCCAACAACAGCAAGGCTGGGGGGACAGCCTTAAATTGCCATCTTACTGCCTCTGCTATTCCATCCTCTTTCTTTGTCACTTTACACTAAACTAAAACACAATGTCATGCAACTCTGTGGTCTCACATTCACCTTCAGCTCCTTTACCTGCACACAAGTCCTCCAGAAATCCCAGGTATTCTCTCATCAAATATTGTACCATCCCAGAACCACTTTTTTCAAAAGGACACAGGTTTTCCAGTCTTTCTACCTAGCAGTTAAGCAAACTGGATAAAAGGCAGAGCTGCTTCAACAAGGAGACCACAAGTAGATCAGATCTTCCAGGTACTGTCCTCATAGCATCCTGCATTATGATAATAAGGCAAGAAATGGGAATTCTGGGTCAGTGCTGGAAGTTTATTTCCAACCTCCAGAGTGAATTAGACAGCTGCACTTTTTCCTGTGGGATGAGAATGGTGTAAGATTCAGCGGCAGGTGACCATAGTAAGCCACAGACCTTGTGTAAATAGTTAGTACTTAAGCTACATAACATATATGTCTCTGTGTGCTTTTATCAAAGCATACACACACGTTGGTACATATTTACCTTCCACCGAAGACAAACTTTGCTGTGTTTACTGCCTATTGAGTCTAGAAACAACAGTCACTAATTAGCGGGTAAGTTTGTGG
The DNA here is from genome assembly GCA_013397515.1 of Upupa epops. NCBI lineage: Eukaryota > Metazoa > Chordata > Aves > Bucerotiformes > Upupidae > Upupa > Upupa epops. The sequence goes on along the minus strand of VZRI01002341.1, from coordinate 87,617 downwards.
AAGAGAATTAATTGACTCTTTACAGCTCTGCTTATCAGGATAATAAAGAAAGGGAAATAGGACAGCTGTTGGGGAAGACTTTTTCTCTTTAATTGTACTCTGTTTGCTCCATTATTCCTATTTAAGTTTTGGAATAAAGTGTAGGAATCCCGTGGTGCTCAGGACAGTTGCTTTTCACATGCAACAGGTCTCTGCCTTAATGAGATCCAATAGGTCTCACTTTGAAAAGAACACAGTTATGAGTAACTTCAACTCCATCACCTCCCTGGGCAGTCTATTCCAGTGTCTGATCACCCTTTCCATGAGGAAGGGCTTCCTATAACCCTTCCATGGTGCAGCTTCAGGCCCTGCCCTCTTGTCTAACTAGTTGCCTGGGATAAGACCCAAACTCCCACCTGTCTATAACTTCCCTTCAGGTAATTATAGAACTTGATAAGGGCTCCCCCGAGTCTCCTCCAGGCTAAACAACTCCAGCTCCCTCACCCTCTCCTCACCAGACGTTCCCTCTAGTCCCTTCACCAGCCTCACTGCTCTCCTCTGGACCTGTTCCAGCACCTCAATCTCTTTCTTGAAGTGAGGGGCCCAGAACTGCCTCCAGTACTCGCTGTGAGGCTTCACCAGTGCTGAGTAGAAGGGGAAAATTACGTCCCTAATCCTGCTGGCCATACTATTCCTGTTACAAGCCAGGATGCCATTGGCCTTTCGTGCCAATGTGTCCTGTAGAGACAGGAAAGGAAAAAAAAGGGGCTAGAGACCTTTTTACCAGGGCATATAAGAAGCCATGTGGCTGATTTGACATCTTCAACTCTACTGCTGCAGTGCATCATTAAATACCTCCATGTGCTGCTAAAGGCAGCTCAGCAGTAGACCCAAAACCAGAGGGTTTGTTTTATTCCCGAAGTGTTGAAGCCTAATAGCACCTTCAGAGGGAACATGGCACAAGAAATGTAAGAAACAGAATGGGAGACATTCAAAAAACAAGGTTTTTTATATTCCTGTTGTTCCTAGGCAGCAGAAAACATTCGTGAAATGTCTTCTCTTCCTGAAACAGGACTAGTCCTGCATCCCCAGCTTCAGTCAAGCAGGTAGCAAAGCCTTAGGTTTTACTTCTGTGTGTGTATGTGTGTAGGGAGGTGACATTTTTGCCTCCACGCTTCATCAGTGCCTTTACACAATAATACTAGCTAATATTTGGAGACTGTTTAGTCTTCCTTAAACACTGGGTAACTTTTTTCCCATTGAGCTTTTTTTTGTTCTCTTTTAACACTCTGAATATTAACAGCAAAATCCAACACTGACCAGTTAGTCTAGCTGAGAGTTCATGTTAGCAAGTTAATTAGTGGAACAATTTAATAAGCTTACACAGCTCAAAACACAAGGATGGTAGAGAGTTTAGGGAGGAGTCCATCAATGAAGTTACGCATCGGGGGACCGTGTCTTACTGTGTTATGATCGTAATGGGTACATTTCTGCCCTGAGTACTGTGTGAATTGACTTGCTCTTCTAAATCCTCTCTCTGATTGCTTTGAGTATCTCTTACATACCTTCTTGCTGGTAAAGTAAGGAAAGAATCTTGTTTTAAGATTCTTTCCTTACATTAAAAAGCCATTTGTGCTTTAATCTAGGGTGACCAGTGATGGCAGAAGGAATGGAAATAGGGTTCTAATTACGAGAATCCCATGCTGTGGTAGGCACTGATTTTGCTTGCAAGCAGGCGTCTCTCAGATCATTTGTGTTTTCAGTTATCCTGCTGGTCATTAAGGGCAGGTTGGCAGAAGAAAATACAGAGAAAGGGATCAGGCTGATGGACTAAACCCTTAAACGAGCAGCGCTGAATACAAAAAAAGGCCTTTGGAGGCCTTAATTATTTTTTTTTAATTTTGTAGAACTCACTATAAAAGATTTCTATTATTATTTGTATGAATATCTGTAAGAGCAAGTCATTTTGCTGTTTCTCTGATTTTTTCCCCTTCATAAATGCCCTGTTTTCTCAGGACACTGATAACTTTTATGCAGAATAACATTCTTTAATGGATACGTAGACATAGAAGGAAGAAGTCGTTCTGTCACACCACAGCACTGTCACAGCTACGATATAATACTGCAAAACTAAATGATCACAGCGTATTTCCTTCTTTAGTGAAGTCTCCTTCAAAGTGTTGCGTTGGGGTTGTTCAGTCTGGAGAAGAGAAGGTTCTGAAGGGACCTTATTGTCATCTTTCAATACTAAACTGGGGTTTATAAGAAAGAGGTGGAAAGACTTTTTAGGAGGGTCTGTTGTGACAGGACATTGAGTGATGGTTTAAACTAAAAGAGAGAGGTTGGACTAAGTATAAGGAAAATATATTTTATACTACATTTGAAGAATCATAGGATCATTAGGGATCAGAATGAACCTCGAAAGATCATCCAGTCCAATCCCTCTGCCACAGCAGCATCACCTAGACCAAGTCACACAGGAACACATCCAGGTGGGTCTTGAATGTCTCCAGAGAAGGAGACTCCACAACCCCCCTGGGCAGCCTGTTCCAGTGCTCCAGTAACCTCCCTGGGAAGGAGTTCCTTCTGATATTGATATGGAACCTCCTCTGTTCCAGCTGGCACCCAGTGCCCTTTGTCCTATCACCAGATGACCTTGAGAAGAACCTGGTTCCATCCCTCTTGACACCCACTCCTCACAGATTTATACACATTAAAGAAACACTGGAATAAGTTGTATAGAGAGCTGGTAAAAGCCCCATTCTTGAAAACATTCCAGGTCAGCTTGGATGGGGCTCTGAGCAACCTGATGTAGTTGGAGGGCAGTTGAACTACATGAGCAGTAAGGTCCCTTCCAATGCAAACCTTTCTATGAATCTATGACTCTATTATTCTGTAATGATCCCATGATCAATAAGTGGCCAGACCTTAAGTTTCCATTGACAGTGAAGGCTCAGAAGGGAGAATCCTTATCTTCCATATTTTCTTCTGTATCGTTGTTTCTCACTGAACTGAAGCCAAGGAGACCTAAACCTATCCGATTAGCTCATTCTAGAGGATTATTTTTCCTCTTCTTTTTTCCAAAACAATCCTACCTATTTTTGGATTTTGAGTAGTAGAATGGAAAAGCAGAATTAATGTACATGGCAGCCCCTGCTGACCGGCGTGGGAGTTCATCCCCCCGATAGCTCCAAGCAGAGTATTTGTCTTTCTCAGTGCTTGGATGCTGCTTTCATATGTGTTACGTCTGTTCTTGACAGCCAAATCTCCAGTCAAACATGTTTCAGATGTTAGCAGAACTTGAGTCCATCATGTGAACTGACCATCGAGCAGCTGTTAGCTGCTATTCCAAAGCAAGGTCTGAATTATTTCAGACCTGGAGAGTCGCCATTGCACAAAGACAGAAAGTTACATAACACAGATACCTCACTCACAGTAAAACAGGGTAGATGTGGGGCAGCGCAGGCCAAAACAATGGTGGGGTATTTTTTAAAAATAATTATATTGGAATATTTGGATCTGTTTATATGTTGTTTTTAAAAAACAGAGTTTTTGGGGAAAAAAGGATGATTTTATTTCACTCATGAAATGCCAACAAGCACATGTAGGAGGAAATGCCAAGATCCTTTAAGAAGCAGAAGATGGCTTCTGTTTTCTTCTAGCTTATGATTTCTAACAAATATTGCTTTCTTGTTGCTATTGCCTTGATAATAAATATTCTACATCACTTCTGCTTTGTATCACATTGTCTCATAGACATCTGTTGCTTTATAAGCAGCACAGGTTTTTTAATGTTGCCTACCCCACTAGAAAGAAACCAACATGAGAGCTACTGATAACAGTGATACCCTTTTGGTTTGTTCTCAGATAGTTCTTGCTACTGGGCCTTTTGCTTTACAGTAGCCCATCTGATGACCCAGATTAGCTGGCTTTCTCCCAGACTTCTCTTGCATCTGCCTCACTTTCCTAAAACATCCAGTTGTGCATTCTCCTTCCTAATGTGAAGAAGAGGTCTTTGCTGAGGGCTACAGTAGCATTTTAGGACTACAAACTTTTCTTTTTCTTTTTTTACCCCCAGATTAAATCCAAAAGCTCTTTTCAGAATAATCTGTCAAGGGTTGAGGTCAGGTTGGCCACTATAGCAATGATAGATGCTCTGTATTAATCCCTTTCCACTCCCAAAAGAGGAAAGTAAAGGGAATAACAAAGGGAGATTTAATGGTTGGAAACCACCCCCCAAAAAACAGCTTTAATGAACCTGTAACGATAAAAAGGTAATATTAATAAGGAAATAATGAAATATAAACAAGAACAGACTCAGATTGCTCCAATGGTCAGACCTGATGCTGCGGGCAGGCACTGCTGAACTACTAGATGGGACTCTGTGGCAGATCCAGTAGATGGATTTGGAAACTAGATTCAGGAATGCATGGATTACAGTTGAAGGCAGAACAGTCAGTCACAAATACACTGTTAACTTCAGAAAGTGCAGTTAGTTAGAATAGACTGAGCTGAAAAGTAACATCACAGAATCATAGAACTTACTGGGTTGGAAAGGACCCCCAAAGGTCGTCTAGTCCAGACCCCCTACAACCAGCAGGGACGTCTCTAACTAAACCAATTTTCCCAGAACCCCATCCATCCTGACTTTGAAGGTCTCCAGGGATGGAGTGTCTACCACCTCTCCAGGCAACCTGTTCAAGAGATCCACTACCCTCAGATTGAAGAGCATTTGCCTGATACTCAGTTTAAATTTACCCTTTTCTAGCTTAAAACCACCGAACAGTACTAGTTCTGTTCTAACTCAAACCCAAGCCAGAATACTAACAGAGACAGTAAGACATGAGGAATAACTATCACGGATGCAACTGATGCGAGACCATACTCGTGCACCACTGCTATTCAGTTCTGGTGTAAAAAAATGCATGTAGTGTCTTAGCTACATCACCAGCTGGAGCTATTCTAACAGCCAAACGTTATCCTCAAGCTCGAACATGAGAAGAAGGTGTTAATGGCTTGTTAATAATCGGTTAATCTGCTAGCATTGTTGGGGGATGGCCATGGGACTCTGAACCCCTGGGTTCAGGGATGTGTTAGCACAGCAAGTCCTCTAGGGTGTGGGTTGCCTGGTTGCTGCCAGGGACACACAAGAAAAGCAGCAGCATAGTCAACTTATGATTGTTTTTAAAGCCTACTGGCCTAAAATCAACAAAGACTCCTGTAAAGCAGCTACTCAAGGGAGAAATAATGACTTGCCAGGACAAGCTGGGACTCCTTGCCAAATGTCAGTGGAGGAGCAGTGTTTGGCACTGACATCCATAGTGCTTGTGCTTTAGAATATAAATAATGACAATAAGAAATGCTTAAGCTTCATAGTTTGTGCCTTTCTCCCAGTAAGACTAAGGTAGGGGCTGGTAATTATTTACATCCTACCACTGCCATGTGGACACTCTGATTTAGTAGATAGCTTCAAAAACGAGGAGACTGAAGCAGATTATTCCATGGCATGATGAAGTGCAGACCCTCACCATCCATCTTTGGCATTCAGATCCCAGTCTGCTCCTGCTGTGTGTGCCATTAATATCTCTCAAACTCCACCATTCTGCTTGCCACACCTAGTGCCCATCCACTTGCAGATGTTAAGGGAGCTTTGTCTATGGATGAAGACAGACTGATTTACCAGGTGATTAGGCTTAGCTAAGTGAAGCTCCTTCAGCCACAGGATCTGGTCTATTTAGCCGATTGTCTTAAGGCTTTTCTTAAAGGAACTCAGTATTTTAGGGAGAGGAGGCACAGGCTGAGCTAGGAGACAAATCACATTACGGCTAATGCCATACAAAAGCTTTCCTGAGGTTTTGTGATGGGGAGGAAAGGAGAAAGATCCATCAGCTATGTATTGTCCTAGTCATGAGTATCTTAGCTAGCTCATTTAGACAATGAAGTGATCTTTGCTGTCCAGAGAATCTTAGTAACTTCATATCAGCTCTTTTTTTGTGTGTTTTCAGTAACTTACTCCGCTTCCAGCTCTTTTTCCCTTTGAATACAAGTTGTATTTGTATTTCCGACCCAGAAAACTTCCACTTGCATCTCTGTTTTCTGATCTCAGAAGCTTACATTCTGCCTAGGGAATGAGCTAGTTTTCTTCCAGCTTTGGATATGGTTCAGAGCTGCTTAGCCTATTGCAGCACAATAACATATTAATATTATTTTCTTCTTTATGGCTTGAAGTTTCAGTACTATTTACTTCTCCCCACCCCATAGTATCTGCTGTTATGAATATTGAATATGAGGGCAAAACTACATGTGAGTCTCAGCAAGGTGCCTAAGGACACATTAAGTCTGTGGTCTTGGTCAGTGAAGAGGAATGAGTATGGGGCTTTGACTTAACTTTGGTATCCCTCTTAAAGAACTTTTCATGGTCCAGGCACCTGGTAAATTCACAGCATGATGTTACCTTAGCCAAGATGTTTCTGTCCTCTTGTAGAAAAGCCCTTATTTTTCTGGAATAAAAATGAGAATAACTGCAGGGCACAGAAGAAACAGTGAGGAATAGGCTATATTCAACAAATGTTGTTGTTCTGTCGGCTTCTGTAGACAAAAGCAAGCCTGGAGTGAGCCTTTCCAGTAATGGGGCTTGACTAGATGACCTTTTGTTATTCTTTTCAACCTGTAACATTCCATGAATTATTAGAGCCTCTTTTCTGCTAGTGCATTCACAAAGGAAGGGGTATAAGGGTTATGCAACAGGAACACTAGCTCTGAATTTGATACAAGTTCTCAAGCCTTATGGATTTAATTATATTTAGGAATATTATAAACATCTTCTCTGGAGACGTTCCAGACCCACCTGGCTGTGTTCCCGTGCAGCTTGGTCTAGATGATCCTGCTGTGGCAGGGGGATTGGACTAGATGATCTTTCAAGGTCCCTTCCAATCCCTGATGATTCTATCATCTTCTTCCTTGTATTGGTGATGACACAAAGGTGAGATTTAAACCAACCATAGTTAGGCTGTCATAAAAATGGGTCCAAAAGTAAGGTAAGAGTAAAATCAAACCTTATTTGTGTGGAAGACTCCATGGTATGAGCAACTAATTGGTTTGTTTGCCTCTAGCAGCTGTCAGGCTCTGTAGGACAGTTATATTCCTCCCCACTGGTGACTTCTATCTAGTCATCCAGCCTGGATTAGTGATTCCTTGAAAACACTAGTAACCTCTTGCATATAAAGAGTTTTCCTGCCTCTGTCAGAAGGAGCATAGCAAAAACATTAACATCTCTGTGAGGGAATCTCTTCAGCTCCCAAGTGATGGAAATTAAAGACAACTGGATTGATTGTGCTCCTAGACGTAAGTGCAAAGATCAAAGAACCTTTCAGAAGCTTGAGCTGCCTGCCTTGAATAAATCCAGTACTGCTATTCTGGTCACATTCACAGAGGAAAAATGAGATTCCTAGGGAAGAAAAGGTTTGGATGGATATGTATTTGCTTTTTGTCAGAACAGCTGAGATAGCTGAAAAGTACAGATGAGATGTTTGACACTTCTGCCCTTCTCTGGGTCTGAAGAGCAGCAAACTTCAAACAAAGAGTGATTGCTCTCAGTTTAAATCAAGTTGGCCAATGAGATATTTTGAAAGGAGAGAGTAGCTGATATCTGAGGAGCAGAGGGACGTCACCCCAAGGAGACTTAGAGACAGACGTGACAGGGACAGGTAAATAATTGGCGTCTTCATTAAAGAAGCTAAATAATCTCCATAAAATGCTAAATAATTGGTATATCCATAAAAAAACCCAGTCCAGTCTTAATGATTCCATGAAAAACATTGCTGTGCATTTCTTCTGTAAAAGGTAAAAAAGTCACTTCCACAGTGGATTAGTCCTGATAGAAATAAAGTGGAAGATTTTGTGGTCTTGTGGATGATACCCATGATTAATTTCAGGGTTGTGATCACTGAGGACTAATAATGAGCTTTAGCCTCTGGCAATGTAAAGACCCAAGGCATAGATCACAAATGGGTATCATCTTCTCAAACTGCCACCCTGAAAACACCTGAACATCTGCCACTTAACTGTAATGTATTCTTCAACACTGAAATGCCTCAAGGCACCTACAGTTAAGGGCTGTCTGTCTTTTAGCATCTCAGTCTTGAGAGCACTAAGGAGAAGTGCCTGTCTTACACCTGTTTCTCCACCTGACAGGCTTCATCTGAGAAGCACTTACTGGAAAAACTTACCAGATACTCCCTAGATTATCCACCATGTGAAATGGTGCCTCAGCTTCACATTCTGCTAGAACAGGGCTGTAACTACACAAATGTCAGTTTTTTTCTCCCCCCCACCCGTTTGTACAGGAGCAATGTGTTTGGCTTCTTGCTGTGCTTTGGTGAATCTCCTCTCTCATCTCAGGTCGTTCAGCCTCAAGAGGAGAAGATTCTGAGGGGACTTTTAGTGACCTTCCAGTCCCTGAAAGACTGTTTACAAGGGCAGGGAACAGTAGCATAAGGAGTCATGGTTTTAAGCTGGAAAAGGGTAGATTTAGATTAGACATCAGGAAAAAGTTATTTAACATGGAACAGGTTGCCTGGAGAGGTGGTAGAAGCTCTGTCCCTGGAGCCATTCAAGGTCAGGCTGGTTGGGGCTCTGGGCAATCTGTTCTAGTTAGATGTGGCCTGGCTTTTTGTAGAGGGGTTGGACTAGATGATCTAGGAGGTCCCTGCCAACTCAGTATATTTTATGGTTCTATCTCTATGGAAAATACTGCAGCAATGAGGATGGATGCTGAGGAAGCTTGCCCCTGGTTCTGTCATCAGTTACCAAGAAGAGACCAACTCTTCCACCCTTCAGGTAGTTGTTGAGGACAATGAGGTCCCCCCTCAGCCTCCTTTTCTCCAAACTAAACCCGCCCAGCTCCCTCAGCCTCTCCTCATACAACTTGTTCTCTAAACTCTTTCACATTTTTCAGTACTCTAAAGGACACTAGTGTATTGCTGTGTGGCTCTACTATTCTGTGCAAACTCGGAGTGAAGCTTTCAAAGTCTTATGTGCCAAAAATTTCAGCCCTGGGATACTTTGATCTACAGCCCCTAACTTGTGATTCCTTTATGTTTTATTTTCAATTTAAGACACAGTCCTGTTTTGCCATGGGGATAAATCCTTAAGAAGGCATTTATTTTTCCCTTTAAGAACCTTTTCTACTCTGAGTGTCTTTCAAGTCACTCGGTATGTTTGCCTATGAACATTTTCTCCCTCAACAACGGAGCTAACAAAGCAGTGGAGTTAATTATCATGATTCTGGCTCTTTAACTACCTACAGCTGCAACAACACCTATCTCTCCTCATTGTAATGCTGCACCCATACCTATGGTTCTATAGCTAACTACCAGGAAAGCATAAACCTATGATGGTTAATTGTAAGCTACAGATGTATTGGTTGGATTGCTAGCACTTGCAAATTGGCTGATTAGATCCAGTGAGATAAATCACAGATGATCCCCAGAAAGCTCTATTTCCCTGTGTTGTAACAGGCTGGTTTCTGGTTTTGTTCCTTACTTAGGCCTTTTCCTTATTTCTAGGATTATAATAAGGTAAGATTTATGAGCCTCTGCTAAGTGGATTCAGTGGTGCTTGAGAAGTGTTTGTTCCTTGGTGCAGGTTTCTGAGTGTGGTTTGTAGTCATTGTTCATCTAAGAGTCATACTTTGACCTTTATGTGCTTAAAACATTATCTGTACCTTGCCAGTCCCTCAGCCTCTCCTAGTGTGTGATGCTGGCTGAAGTGTGTAGAAGCTGATACGATCTAACAGAGCTCTTGGGAAAGGTGTTACTGGTTTCCATTAGAATCCATTCAGTAAAGCATCAGCCACTCAGACCTGGCTTTACAAACACAACATAGTTGTTTGTTCCTTTGTGAGCTGTTTAACGATACAAATTCCTTAGGTAATAAGTCCTGGGCTTTCAGTCTAGCTAGGCTTTTAGATACAGCAGCTACAATTATTAGCATCTCTACAATGCAGTTATTATTTTCTCCTGGAAGCTGTCAGAAGTATTTACATATTGTTGGCTCTTTCTGGCACTGAAAGGGAAAATACTGTCTCAGGTGAGGCTGCTGGTGGTGAAGATGAATTGAATAAACTTGACAGTACAAAAGGCTCAGGAATCTAAGGTCTTGTTTTTGCAAGACTTGGTTTATTATTATCTCACTGTGTTGTTCACTGCTGCCTCCAGTGGAGCTAGCAACCTCAAGAGTTTGCCATCTGAGAGGGTATGTAATCTGCTTTTGTTCTGAAGCATCTATCTGGCATGGCTAAATTGCACGCAGATTGCATAATGGCACTTTCTCACCATCTATTAGGCTGGAAGTGCCTTATCCAATCTAGTTGCTTTATTAACAACGTTTAGTAGCTTGTTCCTTTCAGGGACTGACCTGTTGGAGAGCAGTGGAGGAGAAAGGGACCTGGGGGGTCCTAGTGGACAGCAGGATGATTCTGAGCCAGCAACGTGCTCTGGTGGCCAAGAGGGCCAACAGCATCCTGGGGGGGAGGGGGATCAGAGTGGGGGGTGGTTAGCAGATCCAGAGAGGTTCTTCTCCCCCTCTGCTTGGCACTGGTGAGGCTGCATCTGGAGTATGGTATCCAGTTCTGGGCTCCTTAGTTCAAGAAGGACACAGAGCTGCTGGAGGGTGTCCAGCATAGAGCAACAAAGATGATGAAGGAAGTAGAACAGGTCCCTGATGAGGAAAGACTGAGGGAGCTGGGTCTCTTGAGCTTGGAGAAGAGGAGGCTGAGGGGTAACCCCATTCATGTCTCTAAATATGTGAGGGGTGGGTGGAGCCAGACTCTTCTCAAGGTCATCTGGTGATAGGACAAGGGGCAATGGTTGCCAGCTGGAACAGAGGAGGTTCTATATCAATATTAGAAAAAACTTCTTCCCAAGGAGTGTAATGGAGCACTGGAACAGGCTGCCCAGGTGGTTTGTGGAGTCTTCTCTGGAGATGCTCAAGACCTGTTTGGCTGTGTTCCTGTATGACTTGGTCTGGGTGATCCTGCTGTGGCAGGGGGATTGGACTAGATGATCTTTCAAGGTCCCTTCTGATCCTTAATGATTCTATGATCTCCTTTGTGTTACAAAGCAGAAGTTGTGTGTCTGTTTTCTATTCTGCTTTGTCTTCATTTGAATGTTGCTGGTGATATTGGTTCTTATCCATCTAATCCAGACTCAATTTGCTCTTGCAAGATTTAGTTATTTTTTTATAGTTACTGAGGGTAACACTAGAAAAATATTTATAGTGCTTAAATGAATCTGTAGAGACATGATGGAGTACCCTTACAATCTTTATATAGTTTATCAACAATCCCCCTTTATCTATTTCTGACCTTACATGACCTTGTTATTGAGAGAGATGTCAGCCTTTCAGCCTCTTTCCATCCTGAAAGAGATAGGACATAATATAGTCTCATGCTCCACTCTCTCTTTTATGGTTGGTTGAAACTCATAAGATAAAGTCTGGATTTATTAATTCCCTTTAAGCAATATTCAATCTACTGTGCTTCTCGCTCAATTATTCATTGGTCTAGGGATCATAGTTCAATTAAGAAGCAAATTCTTCAGGGTAAGTAGATTTGTAAAAGAGACAATAGTGAAAAATTCACATGGAAATTATTGGAATTTAGGTTCTAAATTCTGCTAGTAAAAAATAAATATGCATTTGGGAAATATTTGATTACTCGGTTCTTGTAATAGTTGATGAAGAAGCACTATATATTCTCTTTAAGAACTTGGTCCCAACTGGCTTGCAGAGACTAATGCTGGTAACTCCATTAGAATAACCTAATCTGAGCTTTCAGGGTAATGACTATTGCAGCCTCTACTCATGTACTCTTATTAAATTGCTTTGGGTGATGAATTTCAGACACTACACCAGCAAGGTACCACTGTCTTACTCAGAGGGAATGCAGAGTGACCTATCAAGTTCTCTTTTTTCCTAGCTCTTGTCATCAGAGGAGGTTTTCCTGGTCACAACTACTTGTTTCCCTCTTTTGGAAAGGTGCATGAGATGGAGAGACTTTCACACTTGTGCTTTTGCCTTCAGATCTGGGTTCTTATTGAAAGTAAAGCAGTTTGGGAATATTCCCAGTTGTTTAAGCTCTTGAGTTTGTAGGGTTTATAACACCCTTCACACATAAGGTACGAGCCATTCCTTTCTGTTGAGAATTCTGTTGGCAAGTTGGTACCAGGCTTCATCAGTGGTGCCATAGGGACCAAAATACAAGGGAATTGCTAAAATAAAAAGCTACGTTAGCTGTTGAATTTAATGTTGTTTCAGGATCAAGGCAAAAGGTAATTGGTGCCCTAAGAGGTTCTGTCTTGCTTACAACTGAGAATTTGGAATTGAGCTTTCTAATCAAAGCTGGTTATTAAGAGTCTCTCTAATTCAGATGGAGAACTCTAGAGGGCTTTTGATCCAACATAAGAAGACTCAAAGATGGGTGAATGCTCCCCTACCTTGACTCTAGACAAATGGTTTAGTGTTTGTTTCATATGGCATCCTGAATCCTGGCCTGTGTAGAAAAAGGGGAGAGCAATAGTGCATGCAGACACCCACAATAATTAAAAGGATCTGTACTGGTAGTGGTGCAACATTTCTGTATTTCAACTCTTGCTGAAACTTCTAATCTCTATTCCATAAAGATTAAGCAATATGATCAGAAAAACCAACATACAGGGATTGGACTCCCACTCCTGAATAAAAAACTAATTAGAGAGTCAACTGTCTCAACTTGTTCTCATGAGCAGTGTAATTTTCTGAAAAGCAGCAATGAAAAGAGTGAGAAACATGGCTCAGGAGAAAGCCTTCATTGCTATTTCTATTTTGAGACCCGAATGTCAAATCCTCTCTGTCCATGTTCCACCCACATGCAACCATGGCAGCTCAGACCCTTATTAAAACAAGGATAGGGGGTTACAATTTTGTCTCACTGAAACAGTAAACTACTTAAAACTTTATGTACTGAACACAGTCAGATGAGTAGCATAGTCTTACCTAATTTGTTGCCTCAACTAGTGTCTTTAGACTGTGAACTTGTGCTGTAAGAAGCACTACTTGCCTTCTCCGTATTTGCACAGTGGAGTTCAAAGCCAGTTTGGATGCCTCCTGCAAATCATCATCTTTGTGGTGTTAATAGTGGAGGTTTGATTGGATCTTTTATTCGTGATAAGAAACTTTTTGTTCCTATGCGTTGGGTTTTTTTTCCTGTGTTACAAAAAAAGTACTTAAAGCCAACCTTATAATTTTGAGAAAATTGAGCCTATGCAGCTGCTGGAGCTGACAGTGTCTGACAAATACTTTTCCTTTGGGGTTATGACAATTATGTTGTTACAGAGCGTGCTGAGCCTGGATCCATCCTGTATCCTTTTTTATTGTTGTTGACATGTTGTTTGCGATGATGGATGAAATGGGTACATTCAGGCAGTGCTTCCTAAGGAAATTTCTCCTTTCAGGGGAAAGATCAGCATTTAATTGGTGCAGGTTGGAGCCACTCTAGTTTTTTTCATTAAGCAAGATGGTAATTGAATAAACAGGCCTCTAACTTCTAGGACTGTTTGGGTAGCTGCACCAAAAGAGCATCCAGAAAATTCAGGAAATAGCAATATTATTTTTCCATCCCGTTTTTTAGTGATTTCTGTAACTGGTAAATTTCTAATGTAGATGCACAGAGCTTGATGCAATGCCTTCTGGTGTAGTAGAACGCCTTTGGTTTCTTGTGGCTTTGCTTTTTTTTTTTTTAGTGGATATAGGATTGGAAATATCTAGTAGTCTGTAAATCAGATTGCCTAGCAAAATATTCAGGGGTGCAAGGCGCCCAAGCACTGGGCAGGTTTGAATAGCCACTCAACTGCATGGGTAATGCGATTTCTGGTGAGACTTTGGCCATGTGTTCAAAGCAATTCCTAGGTTTGTGTGTATTTATTAGCACAGACCATTAGCTATTTTCAAGAAGCAGTGTGGATGAGGCCTTGGGGAAGGAAAGAACCTAGACGAATGGCTGCGAGCATGTGATGAACAGACCTTGCCCTATTTTAGTACAGATGGAGTCTCAGACTAAAATGCAGCAGCTCGACAGCCTCAACAGACCTCATCTTGCTTTTAAAGTTAAAAAATGCTTTCTAAACTGATAAATATATCAGTTCTGAAAATTCTTAAGGGGCAGGATTATTTTCTCCTGTCTTGGAGAAAACTCCACCAAGTACGTCCTTGGTATCTCCACCAATATTAGGCGTGTTAGCTTCATAGTCTGTAGAGAGAAATGAGCATTCTTAGGCTATGCTTTGCTTTCCTATTTTAGGCTTCTACATGAGGATGGTAGCAAGAAAAGCTTTACAGCTCAAATGTGAGTGTCTAAAGGCACCACAAGAAATACTCTAGTGGTGTGTGGTTAGATGCAGAAGTTTGTTTCTCAACACTAATTGGGGAGTGAGTGGATGACTGTCGTTACTGTTGTTACGTTGCCTTCTGTTGAAAATTGGAGCCATGGACAAATAAGATCTTACTTTAAAGATAGCAGGTTAAAAAAACAACTCATTCCAAAAATCCCTTAGTATGGATTTGGAAAAAAACCCACTAAGAACACCTACTTTTCATAAAAGGAGTTCCTGAGGAGGTGTATTTAGTTAGAGACAGGGTTGAATAATTTTTTCCTGAAGCTTTGGCATTAATCCTACTGAATAAACTGCATCCTAGACCACCAGAGTGAAGAAAATTCATCAATAAATCCCATGAAAGGGAAAGAAAGGTTCTTGTAAAATGACTGTTGTTGAAGTCAACCTGTGAGTGTTGTTTTTAGTGCGTTCCACAAGTAACAGCTTATAGGTAATCACATTATTCCAGTGCGCTTTTCAGCTGTTCACTGCCTGTTTAACATTTCCTTGGGTTGCTTGATTTGAAATTCTTGTTAAGTGCCAAAGCAGTGAATCTAAAATCCAAGGTTGCAGCAATCAATTTCTTGGCAAGTTCTGTGACTTCTCATGTCACTTCCCATCATATTATTTGTTGTCTCTAGCTGTTCTCCTTTGTTTGCTTTTTCACTCAATTTGTGACTATGTGATGGCACTTAACCCTCCTCAGAGTAGCAATGGTATGAAAGAAAACCAGCTCCTCTTTAAATTTTTGTTTGGTTATGTTGTATTTGTTCCAATCATGATAAATCTGTGAGAAAAATGTCTCTCATTAATCTCAGAAAAATGTGTGTCTCTCATTAATCTCAAATTCAGTCAGACAAAAATCCAGGTGCTTCCAAAAAGCAAACCTTGAGGGCTTCATTTCTGTGGAAAGAGAAACTCCTATCCTTAAAGCAATAGTCTAGGTCTTGAAGTGTTTAACAGCTTACAGTAGTATGTCCTCTGACACTTGGGACATTACCAACATTTTAAGACTGTAGTCAATGTTTTACTTCTCTTGTTACAGAAGCTCAGCTCCTCTGTGCTACCTTAACAAGAAAATGAGCTTCAAAGGAACTGCACCCAGGATTTTCCCCGTTGCACATCCCAGTGTAGCTTAGGATAAGTGATTGGCAAGGTTTAATGAAGGCAGAAGAACATGTGTCTTTATTCATGTATGCATAGACACTTCTTATCTCTGGGGGCACTCATAAAGTCAAAATAATCAAGCTAAATTATTCACTATAACTCATAAGCAATGATGCAAATAGTCCCTCCTGTTGCTCTAGTGTAGGCACCTGTTGGAGCCCTGCAGCAAAAGCTTTACTCAACAAAGGAATAAGAAGAAAATTGATTCTTGCAGCAAATTTTCTTCTGTAAAGTTGAAACCAAGCAAGATTTTTTTAAAAACCAAAAGAGGGGAGATTCAAACCTGATATAGGGAAGAAATCATTGGCATTGAGTGATGATGATGACAGTGAGGGTTGCCCAGGGAGGTGTTTGAAGCCCCCTTCCTGGAAATATTCCCGGTCAGGTTGGATGGGGCTCAGAGCAACCTGCTTTAGTTGAAAATGTTCCTGCTCACTGCAGAATATTGGATTAGATGAGTTCTAAAGGTCCCTCCCAACACAAACCATTTTACAGTCTTAGATTGTCACTTCAGCAAAGATAAGTTTTTTAAACAGTGTCAATGCTGGGACAGCTGCTACTGACAACTAGTCATTGGGAATGTGTTTTTCACTTCATCTGCCCTCACATATATATCTGGGCAATGGCAGTCTACCTCAGAAGTGTAAGCAGAGGAGCTCACATATCTTTGCTCCTGTCTGTTAAAGTCTTATCCAACATCTAGCCTGAGGGCATTACAGTATTTAGAAAGAGCAAATGCAACATGAAACACCAAAGCTTAATCATGGTATCTGACAGAGCTGACAGCCTGACTAACATAAAGACAGACCTTGAAAATTAAGCTAGCAACAGAGGGGGTTTTTCTACAGGGTAGGCTAATGGAAGTGGTTCATCAAACAACTGCAGTCCATCTGCATTCATAGACAACTGGCCAGAGCAGAGAATTAATTTTGTTATGCTAATGTCTTTGCCAATTTTCTTTGTAGATTATAAATTTGAATCCCATGGTCACTATTATGAGATGGTGAACTGGACATTGCTTGAATGGGCCATTTCAAGAAACTGTATGATGACCTTCCCTACAGAGCATGTAAGTGTCCTGAAATGGACTCTGAGGTTACAAACTCTTATTGAGAAGGTAACCCTCACTTTGCTTCCTAGGATCCATGTCAGCACAAGCTGACTTCAGGCAGAAGTGAGGAAAGCTCTGCTTTTCTCTATGCTTACCCTAAGTGGAGTCAGAGTCAAGGCTTTCTCTTCTCCTTGGGACATGTCTTCAGTAAATCCCAGCAAGCATTCGTGAGCTGCTCCGTTCCTGCTGGTGCCCTTATTCTTGTTTGACTTCTAGGCATTTAAGACATGGAAGTTGGAGATTATAATGTTCAATATAAATGTTCATAATGTACAGGCCTAGTGAGGAAAGTTCTTTATTAAAGTAAATGATGAGAGTTAAATGTTGTGGTTAAGATTAATTTCATTTAGCTGTAGACATCTGCAGTTGATAGTTCAGCTATTCCCCCTGGGAATTTCACAGTCAGCAGAAAGAAACGAGCAATTCCAGGGCGATTCATCAAGCCTTTTTACATGTTTATGGGGGATTGAATTGTGCCATGGACTTCACTGATGGTGTTGATTAGACTCCCCGTGAAGAGAGCCCAGGGTCAAAAATTAACTTGATATCTAAATAGGCTTTTGTGCTTAATCAAATGCTTTTACATTTCAGTTCTTCATACCTCTTAAAGTAGAACATGCATGTGGGAAAGGCAGATACTGTTGTTTCAGTCATCATGGGCATGTTGGTTCAACCACTTCAGAATTCAGGGAACACAATTTTAACTTTTCCTCTTAGAATTTAACTTCCGTTTTGTGTCACTGTTGAATGCTGATGCGATTAGTAGGCTGTAGGCAGTTCTTGAGGGTGAGGTTTTTGAAGAGAAAAATCCAGCCAGCCTTTCAAACTATCTTTGCATAAACTGTTTGGGGGCATACAAATAGATCCATATAATTCTGCCTGAATGTGTCTGAATGGGATGGGAGGAATCCTGGCTGTCTCCCGCATTAGTTCCCAAGGGAGATATCCTAAGCATTTATTTATGCGTTAGCACTGGTATGGTGAGGGGAACCGTAGGCAAAAGGCAAAAGAAATCCTGTAGCTGATTCATTCAAGATTTTAATTTTGGTTCAGTTCTGGAAGTGACTCAGGCTAGGGGCTGTTCAAGTGTTTGATATTGTTTTATAGCACAGAATTAATAACTGTTTGTGAAGGGTAGATAGGCTCGTCTCAACCTGTTTCCACTGTCATGGTTGCACGTTTCATTCAGAGTACTTTGCAAGAGCTTCTTCTACTTTAGCTATGGAAAATTCCAATGGGGTCTATGTGATAGAAACTCCTAATTATTACTGCTGATGTTTGGTTAGCTGGTACTTGCTCTGTAGGAAACTGAGACCTAGACCTGTAGCTAGTACAA
This sequence comes from Upupa epops, assembly GCA_013397515.1. Classification (NCBI taxonomy): domain Eukaryota; kingdom Metazoa; phylum Chordata; class Aves; order Bucerotiformes; family Upupidae; genus Upupa; species Upupa epops. Next base: position 69,616 of record VZRI01002341.1, on the reverse strand, counting down.
ATCAATGTTTCTCCATTCTTACTCCTCTGCAAGTTGACATGATGAATGGATCTAGTCTAGTGTTAATCAGTAGTTTCCGATATAGGGCACTGCTTAAACCAATGTTTTCTTAGCGTCAGTGAAGCATCCAGGCTTCACTTATATCTGGAATGTTCGCTGAACACATTTTTGGGGTTTTCTTTTAAATGTTATTCTATGTATTTAAAGAGATAAAAGCAGACTTCATGGTCTATAAATGTAAGGGGTGGGTGTCAGGAGGATGGCACGAGGCTCTTCTCAAGGTCATCTAGTAATAGGACAAGGGGCAATGGATGCAAGCTGGAACAGAGGAGGTTCCATATCAATATCAGAAAGAACTTCTTCACAGTGAGAGTAACAGAGCTTTGGAACAGGCAGCCCAGGGGAGTTGTGGAGTCTCCTTCTCTGGAGACGTTCCAGACCCTCAGTCTGGATGTGTTCCTGTTTGACTTGGTCTTGGTGATCCTGTTGTGGCAGAGGGATTGGACTAGATTCTATGATCTTCATCATATATTTCATTCTTCTAATCTGCTTGAGAAAAACTTGTCACAAGAAATGAGATGTCTTTTGCTTCCTTGGTAAGCCAAATTATTTCCTCCAAATGTGATAGTGATGCTAAAATCCGTTTCTTCCTTAGACACCTTTTAAAATATTCCTTTCCTAGATGTCAGGTGCTGACTGCCCAAGTAACTAACTGAAAATTCAAATTAATGCTATAAGTCATTTAATCATAAACCATTTGCTGATTCTAGGTGGAAAGACCTTTAAGATCATAGAGTCCAACTATTAACCCAGCTAAGACCACAACAAATCTATGTCAGTAAGCTCCATAGCTATGTGACTTTAAAATAGATCTGGGGCTGGTGATTCAGTTATTTTCCTGAATCAGTACTAGGGCTTTTTGAATAGAGTCAGCAAGTCTGATTGCTAATAATGCTGTTATAGAAGAGAAGTTAAGGGATCAGAGGATCTCAGGTATTTGTTACCTCTTATCAAGGATTTTTCATGATCAGAGTAAGATGTAGCAATCAATCTTTTTCCACTTTCTGATCTTGACTAATAGATATAGAAACTTAAGAATGACATGCTTCTAAGTATCTGGGACTAGAAAGTTTTCTTAGGAATTTACCATGGCTTTTTATCTTAGAGGATAAGATGCTTAGCTCCATCTGATATGGAGAGACTTCTGGAAATGTGGCCCACAATTTAACTCGGGTATTGATAAAGTATATTAGTGCTCTAATTGTATGCAGTGAGGCATGATCTGTGTAGATGGCAGGTAGAATCATAAATCAGAATGATTTTAGGCTGGAGGGGACCTCTGATCTAGTTCCAGCTCCCCTATGATATGCAAGGACACCACTCACTAGATCAGGTCACCCATCCAGTCTGGCCTTTAACACTTCAAAAGAGGGGAAATGCTTATTGTTCATATAAGAATGTCAATGAATAAGCACAAGGACAGTTACTTTCTACACTGGATAGAAAAATGGAGTTCTGTATCTACCTCCTCATGCTTATCCTTACAGGCAGCTGTCACTACTGCCCAGAAATAACTTGTCATGAGAAAACCTCAGGGGTCCACAGCTCTGCCTAAGCTAATGCTGCAAGCTATAATTAACTCTCTCCCAGCAGTTTTTTGGAGTCTGAGGCAATAACACATCCTAAACCTGGGAATCCCAACCAGTGGTCGTTTTTCTTTGTAATTGAAGGTTTGCTCCGGAGCTATTTGACTCACCTGCCCATTTGAGGAAAAGTGGTTTAAAAAAGCATTGGAGAAGATGTTGAGACTCTTGGCTCCTTTGACCATGTGTCAGGTGAACAATTCCCATCCTGCTGAACAATCAGCCTGGCAAGGAAAAAGCCAATTAGGGATAAACTACCTCCTGATTTGTCCCAGCAGCCTTATGATAGAAACAAACTTGGAGCTAGGTTTGTATTAAAGCTGGACTGCACAAGCCAGTGCTGTCAGGGGAAAGACAGCATCATTTCTGAAACAAGAAGACACGTCTCTTATGGGATGTGGGAATGAAGCTGTGTAGCCAATTTAATCCTTGCAGAGCTCTTACTTTATCAGCCTACACACTATTATCCCTTTCACCACTGGCTAGAGTCTACATTACAGACTTGTCACTCCAGTGAGGATCTGGAGGGATTATATTAACTCTTGGGCTGCTGCCAGGCTTCCCACTGGCCTAGCTAAACACAATCAGGTTGGGTTTTCAGCTTCCTTTTTGCAATTTTAAAAGCAGGCTCTGCTCTAACTAAAGACATTGTCCTTGTCCAGTGGTCCTATATGACCTCTCTGCTAGGACAGTAGCAAAGACTGGAACACAAGTTCAGACACAAGTTGTTCTCCTCAAGCTCTGAACTCTGAGAAGCATTTTCTACTACTTGTAGCAACCTCAACTCATGGTTTAGGGTTTTATAACTTAACAAATAGTAAGGACTTAAATTGTGCAGATCTCTTTGGTATTATTTGTGTCCATGAAGTCTTCAGACTCTTCCAGCTGTTGCTACAGGTTATGCCTAACACTGTTCCTTGGTCCCATAAACCTCTGGTTCAGGCCACTTCCTTTTACTCTGGTCAATACCTCTTAGGTTAACTTCTCTCTATGGTTGTGGTAGCTGCTCTAAATGCAGAATCTTTGCTAAGCATTAATATTTTGAGTAATAAAAGAAGATTTAGACTATCACACTGATCACAGGAACATCTTAAACCACTGTTCTCCATCCTCTGCTTACCTTGAATAAGCTTCTCACACAAATACTTGTTTTGTTATTTTGCTTTATAAAGTTTGACTGTAATTTTTAAGTCTTTAAGGCCTACAAGACATGAGTAACTTGCTTCATGCACATGTAGATGTTGATAACTGCTCTGAAACTCTCAATGTCATTTTAATTTAGTAATAAGTAGATCTTTTTAACAGTTACCATTCAAAACAATCAACATGTAGGCAAATAGACTTTAGTTATGGCCACTGCTTTCCCCCTTGTTGTGTCTCATTAATAATACCAGATAACAGAACACTGCTCTCTGTAAGCTCCCCACTTGTAGTTCTTGGGGTTTGCTTTGCCTTTAGGCTATTAGTCTTCCAGATGGCAACTTGTTTCAAAACCCATCAACAGATTAGAACATAGAATCATTAGGGATCGGAAGGGACCTCGAAAATGAGCAGCTGACTATGGCTGAGGAGAAAATACTGAGGCAGTTATTCAACAGGGTCTCTGCTTACTGCAGTGGTAGGACCTAAGCCTACTAAATGCCTTAATTCACTCTAAAATTTCTGATGTATCTAGAACTCTGCTTTTGAAGTGAATCTCACAATATCTGTAGCTTGAGTAAAGGGGGTTCCAAAGCTCCTGTGACTCCACTGCATCAATAGTTCCATCCTCTTGCTGTGCGAAAAGCATAGTCAAAACTTTTCTGAACTTGAACAGTCTGCGATCTAATTTATGGCCACTTGCTTTTAAAATGCACTCAGGCTAATGTATGTCCTTACAGCTTAATGGCTAGCAAAAATGATGGAGAATGAGACAAGTAAGAGCTCAAGCTTTAAGTTTAGGCCATACTTATGCTACTTCTAAAGTACAACCTTCCTCGCATGTAGGGGAAGTGTCCCAGTGACACTAAACCTTAGCCATGGCTAAGGAAACTCTTCAATGTGGCAGCATTACCTGCTGATGGATGAAGGACTTTCTGTAAAGTAAACTGAAAGAAGTAGAAATGTGAATGAATGCTTAGTGTACTCTTCTACCCTTCTTTTGTTCCACCTGCTACTTTTTTTTCCTTGGGAAAACACTCGTAAAATTCATGTTCCAATAACTGGCGAAAGGTTGTTTGGTAATTAGAATGATCATTTCCATTAAACTGCCCCCATCTAAACAACCCTGGTGTGATTGCTCCAAAATGAAATACTTTTTCTAAATGAGTTCTGCCAAAAGCTAAATAGACTCATTTAAAAGCAGAATGAAAATTAATATTGGAAGAGATTTTGTATGCTTTGTACAGCAGTGTCATCAGCGGTTGTGGGATGATGTCCCCCATCAGTGCCTGCAATATAATTGTAAATGGAAGTTGTACTGATTAAACAACGGGCAGTCCAGGGAAGCACTTCTCAATCACCTTCTCAATTTTACCCGTTTATAACATGCAGTGCTACTCTACATTAATTTGAACTTTATTGAGAGACGAGGAAGCAAACCTGCGCAAGTGGTAAACTCTTAGGTGAGAGAGCTCTTGCGCGACGTGGCTCAACTCTGATGCTGCAGAAAGGAAGAGGCAATAAATCTCTAAGCCATGTGGGAACGAGGGAACAGGAACCAATATGAGAGCCCTGTTATTATTATTACTTTTAATAGTAAGAGATCGCAAACATTTACTACTTGAGCTAGAGGAAACATTTACAGGCTTATGCACAGCAAATGTGTTTTATTCCCTGTGTTTCAGAAGTAATTTTCCTTTGCACATGCATTCCTTCAGACGACTGAGATTGCTATAAGGTGAATAACACAGTTAGGAGCTGGTGAGCCGAGACAAGGAAACCTGACTACAGTTTCCAAACCGATGTTTCTCCTGGTGAATTCAGCAAGTGTTTTAAAACAATTGCCCCATAATCCAGTATATTCACTAAGGGATTACCACATAAGTACTGGGTTTTAGTAATGCTTGTGAAAAGTGTAAATAAAATTTAAGTGCCACTGTACTCTTCTCCAGGGACATGGTTCAGTGGTGGGCTTGGGACAGCTAGGTTAATGCTTGGACTGGATGATTCTGAAGTTCTTTCCCCACCTAAATGATTCTATGACTCTGTGTTGGTTGACAGTATAGCTACGGTCCTCAAAGTTGGATGAAGACTAACCATCAGATTCTACTATGAAGTCAATTATTATTTGCTTTCTAAAGTAGGGGAATATTCTCCCTGTCTTCTGTGCTCCTGTGTCATTTGTGGTTCCTGTTCTGCTGTCCAGGACAGCATCACTAGAGTCAGTGACCTAAAGCGGACAAGTTGTCCTAGCTCAGTCCCCTGTTTCTGTTCCTGCTCTTTGACTCTCTACTGGGATACAGAGGTAGGTGGATTCATGTGGAGACCTGTGTTTTGTGTGGAAAATTCCCAGAAAAGAATTCCCTTGTGGCTTTAAAAACAAAAAAAGTATTAAGACCCTCATAACTTATCCTATGACTTTTCACCCCAAAAGCAGAATATGTACCTTTTTAAATTGATTACTTTGTTATGCAGGGCTGGAATGTTTTCCCCTTATAACAAATATGAGTGTTGAATCATAAAATCCTTTATGATTGGGTTGGAAGGAGCCTTCAAAGTTCATCTAGTCCAAGCACCCTGCAGTAAGAAGCATCTTCAGCTACAACAGGATGACTTCAACTAGATCAGATTTTTGAAACAGATTTCCTACCCTGGGGAGAAAGGAAAGGCAGCATGTTAAAGTGCATGCTTTATCACAATTACCATGAAGATGCACAATTTGTGTTCTACAGTTCCCTGCACGCTACAGTTTCTTGTTTGATTTGATTCCATATTGTCCACAGATTAGAATCCCAGACTCCAAAGACTATAATATTCGATGTATCACTCGCATGACTGTTACCAAGTCTTTTCAAAGACCACTTTTCAAAACTGTTCTCAATAGAACTGCAATATTGGAGGAGGGTAACTCCTCTCTGAGTGTAACCAGCTTCTAACCGGCCCCATAAAGTAAAATCAGTTAGGGGTATGTACACTTGCAGGGGGACTTTATTTTGTTTCTAGAAACACGGGAGCAGTGAAATTCCATTTGAATCCTACAACACGGCAAAGAAAGGACTAAAATATTAATAATGGATGTAATTTATACTGCACTATTCATTTTCAAACCACTTGGCAAATGTTGCACAGCTAATTAAATTCATAATGCTGCTGTGGAGTTAGGCAGTAAATATTGTTGTGCTGAGAACATGTGGGGTTATGTGAAGAGAAGATTAAGGGAATGCTAATGGAGGAGGCTGGAGCACCAAGCCTGAACTTACAGCACTAGTATGTCCCTCTTGATCCCAAAAGTCAATTAGGAGCAAAAGTCAGGAAACTTTTTTCACAGTGTGTAGTACCCAGTTTATTTAGACAGCAACACTTCATCAGAGGTATGTGGTAGAAGTCAAAAAAAAACCCTGTAGAAAATAAAAACTAAACTACTTCAGAGTTCAGATACTAACCGGAGCAAGATCCTTTTAGCTCAAGAAGCCAAAGACCTGCAGTCCAAGTGCTTGGTGTTGGTGCCAAGGTCTGCTCTAAGGAATAAATAGGGATAAAACTCGTTCAGTATCATGGTTAGATTTTACTTCAGAAAAGTTAAGGTGAATATTTTATCCTAAAGTTAGAATGATGGTAGAACTGCTAAAATGGCAGTTAACAGTTCTTACTAAAGACTGCTCTTACACAGCATACTCAGACATTTTGCTTGTTACTAAGGCTAGCTTTGGCTAGGTCTCCATTTCTCTTCTGCAAATGGCTGCAATGTATGACTTGTAAACATCACAATAGTGTTTTGTCATCTCAAATGGGTGTTTTTGTTAAAGCTAAAATAGAAGAGATTAAATATGTTAGGAATCTCTCCTTCAACTGTCTCCTTTCCTGAATCCCATTTCTATTACAGCCTTTGAAGATCAATCAGGTCTTTCTCACAGCAGGTACAATCTTCTCCCCACTGATGATGCCAGAAAAAGGGCCTCTATAAATACATTCCAGTGTTGCTATAGTAAAAAAAAGCTGGTGATAAAACACTGGAACAGGATAAGAGGGTGATAGAGGCCTTGTCCTTGAAGACATTGCAGATCAGGGTGGATGGGTCTCTGAGCAACTTGATATAATTGAAGATGTTCCTGCTTACTGCAGGAGTGTTGGACTAGATGGTATTTAAACATTCATTCCAACCCAATGCTTTCTATTAGCATGAAAAATTGTATGGATATTATGATTGCAGCAAAGCCATTCTTTGTTTTCAGTTGAGTGCTCAATTGTTTCAAGTTTTTGCCTCAATTTTTCCCACTCTTCCTCAAGAAAACAAGTTTTTAGTTGGTATAGTCCATGTCCTTACATATGAATGTTATCTTTCAACCAACCTTCAGTAACTGGTTGTGGATGAACCCTGGAGCACCTCTCCTAAGGCCAGTGAGAGAGCTGGGGCTGTTCAGTCTGGAGAAGAGGAGGCTCCCAGGTGACCTTAGTGTGGCCTCCAATGTCTGAAGGCTACAAGAAAGTTGGAGAGGGGCTTTTTAGGATCTCAGGTAGCGACAGGACTAGGGGGAATGGAGAGCTGGAGATGGGGAGATTGAGACTTGATGTGAGGAGGAAGTTCTTCACTGGGAGAGTGGGGAGAGACTGGAATGGGTTGCCCAGGGAGGTGGTTGGAGCCCTGTCCCTAGGGCAGGGGTGGATGAGGCTCTGGCCAGCCTCCACTACGGTGGGGTGTCCCTGTCCATGGCAGGGAGGTTGGAACTGGATGATCCTGTGGTCCCTTCCAATCCTGATTGATTCTGTGATTCTATAACTTCTTCCAAGTGAGGGTGATGGGGCAGTGAAGGCAGCTGCCCAAGGAGTTGGTGGAGTCTCCTTCTCTGGGGATATTTGAAACCTGCTTGGACTTTGTCTAGGTGATGCTGCTGTGCCAGGGAGATTGAACCAGATGATCTTTCGAGGTCCCTTCTGATCCCTAATGATTCTATGATTCTAATGCTACCATAAAGCCAAACAAACTAGGTTTATTGAAACCATTTTCAGAGTCAGCAAGGCTGTTGCTGTTTGTAGAGCAGGGCAACATTGTACACTCAAGGCAAGTATTTGTAAGCAAGGGCTACGAGTGCAGTCAGGCAATAGTCTCTTGCAGTTTTGACTATATAGACAGAGTTGTTTGGGCATAGGAGAAACCAGCCACCCTGCTCTCTGCATCTGTAATGGTTATATATTGGGCCAGCGGCAATTGCTGTGTCTGCATTCGCCTCACATGCCTTCCACACTTCATCCATAAAAGCATCCAAACTCATGTACACTCAATATACTGGAAAGCTTTAATAATTTACAAATCCTGCGATAACATCCCTACCAAACTGGTTTGTAAACTCTCCCATTTTAGTTGTGTCTGTTGATCTGAGAGATATAAGAGGAAGAGAAACTTCTTAGGAATTTACTGATAGCGACCCCAAGTTTCTTGTGGTTTTAGAGAAATATATGTCTTTTGCTTCATTTGTTTGCATTTTCTTCCTTTTTCTGTTGTGACTCATATGAAAAACATAGGTACTGAAAGCAGCTACCCTAAAATGAGTAGTATGTTATCAGAGCTAAAAGCACGAGGTTGTAAAAATTGCATCTTCCTACGCTTCACTTTGGCCTGTTTCCCCGGTCTGTGTATTCAAACCGAATCTATTGAGCTGAATATTTTGAGCTTTTTGATTGACAGGCTTCTCGAGATTATGTGTTATATCTGATGTTTTCATATAGTGAGTACTATCACACCACTAGGATACAAAGAGTTTTACTTTTAGCTATGCCTCAGTGCTGCTGAATCACAGTAGGAAGATCCTACCTTCAAGCCCATCTGTCCAAGGAGAACAGGAATCGGTTTGAAATTTATCTGTGCACAAACCATTCAGAAATCACTGAACTGTAGGAAACACTGCATCAGCTTCAGAAACATTATAGTGATTTGAACTAATTACAGTGAAATACAAGTATTATGTTTAAAGCACAATGATTTTGGGGGAGCTTCTGCAAATCATGGGATTTTTGTGCTTCATATTCTCTTGTTAACGATTGAGAGGTTTTATTGCACTTTAATTCTTATCAAGCTTAGCTCTACAATAGTACTACAATTTTTGTGGATTTATTTTGCATTTTCCCCTGGAATAAGTAACTGATTGATATTATTTCATGATTTCAGAATCAGAAACACAGTAGTTTTCAAAGTTTGAGGAAGGTTTTTGACTTTCTCACAAAAGCAGGAGCTTGCCATAGTGTCATGCCCTGCTCTACTTGATCTCTTGTGATTTTAAATTCACAATTCCAGGGTTGCAGAACTTGCTTCCTCACACCCAGAAAAAGACCCCTAATGAAGGTAGATGTCAGTGATGCAGAACCTAGTCCAGTCATTCACAGCGTGGGTTTGCAGCAAATAAGTGATTCGGAGATGTCCTGTGGACTTCCCTTGATCCTTGGCTATCAATTAGTGTTCACACAGCACAACAGTTCCTTTCCAAGCCATACAGAAAGTTCAGTCCTGCGGCTTCATCCCTAGTTCATCTATCGCTAATCACCACCTCAAGTCATGGTGCTGTGGAAATGTTAGCTGACTGCACTGCAAGGGAAGATCTTAGTCCTTTGCTTAATAATTTTCACAGGGCATCCCACTAAAAGAATAGCAAATTACATTACACAAATCCTGCAGCTAAACTTGGGTGTCTCTTCATGAGGATTTCTTCACTAAGTGCTAAAACAGACAAATAGGTTTTTAATTTTACATTTATTTTAGGAAAACTACTGTTTTAACTTAAATTTAGATCAAATTTTAAAGCACATTATTCCCAAGTTGTAACTGAGTGGGAGACTGAGACCTGAGTAGGTTGGAGGGGAAAGCTGTACATAGGGAATATTCTTACATTTTTAAGAAACAGAACTGCTGGCATTCAAACAGTTTGGGGATGATTTTTCCAGATATTCCATATCGTCCTTTATCAGGTCTTCATGTAGCCTGGAGAAGCAAACTAAATTTTCAGAGCTAGGATGCTGTGAAATGTATTTATGCTCTTTTATTGGTGCTATACATCACTGGATAAAGCACAGAGAAACACTGACAGAAAGATTTGCATCACCAGAGGCAGCTTGGTGTATACTAATTATACTATATTTTAGGTGCAGAGGACAGGAAACTTCAGAATGGGAGACATAACTGTATATTGTTTTTACAATTCAGTTGAATCCTCCTTTATTGAAATGCATAACTGAATAAAGGATGCAGCGAGCTTAAAATATTAAAGTAGAATGTTTGCTGTTTTGAAAAATTATGGGGAACCTCTACTTTTTCATTCGGTAAAATCATTTCATCGACATGGCCAATAACACCAAGTCCACTTGCAGGAGCTGTATTAAGACATCTTGGTTCTAAATAGGACTGAAGGCACTATGATTTTTTTTTTTCCTCAGCTTGCATAGTGACATTAATAAAATTCCTTCAGGCTGTGCTAAATTATGTTTTATATGCTGTGGTACAAGGAACCAAAAATAGGTTTGATAAGCAAATAGCGGAAGTGAAATATAGTAAGGATGAACTTCTGGCATTCTGTATCCTGTGTGGCCATGGAGCCCCTATGGACTGCTTCATCAGCTCTCACTGCTTCTAATTTTTATCTGAATGGGATTCAGATAATGGAATTGGTCTGCCCACTGTGCCTTGGTGGGGGGTAGTCGTGGTGTTTGCCACTCATTTTTCCCTTTGTGGTCAATGGACATCCAAGCATTAAAATGAATGAAGTCTTCAGTAAAACTGTCCTGAAAGTAGGTATTTAGCAGAGATGCTGAAGGACTGAACGCTTGTTAAAATGGAAAAAACCATTTATTATGATCTTTTCAGAGGACATTGTTCATGTCTCAAAGAACTGAAACTAGTGATTGCTGTCCTATGGTCAGAGGTGTCTGTGGCATCTTGCAGCAGCACCTTCAGGTGAACCTGGGGAGGCTGGACTGTAGTCCTGAACACTTAATCTCCTCTACAATCTATCATTATTGATAATACTAATACAAAACATTTCCTAAACCCCTTAGCAACCTATAAAGGGCTGTTGTGCATAATTATTTCTGTGTTCAATGGAAACCTTGTATAGTTTGTTTACAAATACCTGTATGCCATTCAGTTGTTTGGCCAGCAAGGCACTGCCTGAAGATCAGTGAGTTGGTTTACCTGGGATCTTAGCACATTTACCAAATAAATTGGCCTGATCTGAGCAAAACAATCTCTTGACTGTATGAACTTCCCAGACAAGAACCTCCCATAACATTCAGTTAAATGGTTGATTGTTCAGTCAGTCCCATCATTTCAGTTCTGCTCAATGTTTCAAACCAATCTATTATCTCATCAATGCAAGCAACTAGTTGAGCAGACCCTGAGACACCCAGGGATTTAACAGCTTAAATGAACTGTGCAAGAACAGACTCAATCCTGAGACTCTGCTATGCCGCAGGAATAGCAAAAGAACAAATTTTATTTTCATTTATAACTGAAGTCCCATAGCTCCTGCTACACAAACAGAACCTGTGCATTCAGAAAGTGCTTCTTTCTAGGGAGTTCAGAATTGCTGCTTAGCTGCAGATATGCCTTCCTTAGTCTGAGTCTCAGATGCTGTGACTTTCAGGCATGACTCACTGTTAGCTTCTGACAACTCTGAACTGTATGCTAATGTCAACTGGAAATTAAGATGGAAGTGTGAAAACTTGGAGCAAACACAGAAAAATCACTGGAACAGCTTCCTCGTTGGAGCAGTGTGAACTAACAAGCTGACTGAATTCTGAACTATTACTCATTTTGAAGTTATGGTTACTTCATGTAGTAGAAGTTAGAATATTAGAATTACATTGCTCCCAAGTAAAACCTGCTTGGAGGTGCTGGGACATGATGTCAGTGGTGCTGAAGTGCTTAAATGGTCCTTGGCATTCCTTCAGCCTGGGACAAACAACATTCTCAAATGATTCTCAGGCTCAAGAATAAATGTTGCATGAGGCATGTTGCGTCTGATTAAGTCTAGTCTCATCCACTCGATGGTAGGAGAACACTGGAAGACTCTTAAGATAGTATCTAATGTGTCTTCATTTGTAGTGACCTCAGCTCACATATTTCAATACTACATTGTAATGTGAAACAGACATGGGGGTGATCAAGGGGTTCTCTTAAGTAAGTGCCTCAGCCAGCTGTACAGTTCCATTGGCTATTGCCAAAAATGCAGTTTGGAGGAAATCCTTCTGGTTTGAAGCTAAAAGAATCTATCAGCAGAGGTAGTGACCAGGGGACCTGGATTCCCAAGGACTTTTGGCAGGCACTTACCAGTGGCATAAATCCAGTCCATCCCTGACAGTCTTTTCCAGTTTTCTATCAATATAAACTAAAAACCTCTCTTTACCTTTATTTCTGTTATAGACATGGAAAGTGTCAGTTAACATCTCAACTTCTGAATGGTCTCCAGAGTGATCCAGCTTAGATTTCTGGTTTAAATGAGTATTTAATTTTTGGCTTAATTTGCTCATTAGGTTATCTGATGGGAAAAGAAAATAACAGGTTTTCATGTAACCTCCATTTGAGAAGACAAAATGCCTCAGGGACAACCATACTGGGGAAGCTGTGGGGAAAGAGAAGGAATAAAATTGGAATCAAAGTCTCAGTCTTACTTGTTCAGAAGTTCACTGCAAGAAGCAGTTACAAAAGCATTTGAAATACACAGAGAATAATGAACTCAGAGGCATGACTGAATTTACAGCAACTTTTGTAGTCCTGGACTGATAAACCCACAGGGTTATCCCCCGAAGTTCTCCGTTGTGCAAGTAATGTTTTACCCAAAGTCTTCATAGGGTTCTGATATATATTTTCTCAGTTATTAGAAAACAGGTTTAGCATGATGGATCTTTACTGCCTCTGACCCTGTCTCAACATCCTTCCGCCCTACAGAGCAATCAATGATAAATAATTTTCTGCAATATAGAGGGAGGAAAGCACTTTCTCATGCTCATTTTTCTCTCCCTTGTCACTCATGTATTGCATGACATCAGAGGACGGATATACGGTAGTATTGCTTTTAGTTTCTTTCTTTGTAATGATTTTCTTTTATTACAGTGCCCTAAGGTTCCAATGGGAAAACACAAGTAGAGAAGAAGCCTAAAGAGCATCAAAAGTTTGACAAAGACAAAGGGTACATAAAAGCACCATCAAAGGAAGTCCAATCTTAGGCCTTGATGATGGCAATGAAATACTGATCAGATCTCACTCTCTGGGGTTACATTTATCATTTTAATTCATGTCGAGGGAGGAGATGTTAAGATGTATTATGTCTGAATTTCTCAATTCACATCCCAAATTGGCTAAGCCAGAACACCAATGCCTTCCTGAGAAAGGATTAAATTCTCCTTGGTTTCAGCTAGGAGGCATTAGAGCGATATTTGAGCTGTTATATGGGCAAGTATTTTATATCCACTAGATTTGCATGTCTCATTTTCAAACTGACAGCAAAATTCAAAGCATATTCCAGATGAAACTACTGAGATTTGCCTCATTTCTAATTCTAACAGTAAAGGACCCCTGCAGTGGACACTACTTCAATGCAAAATCAATTTTGAAGTAAAAATTTATTAAGTCTTCTAATAGGCATGAATATTTTATTATAATTCTGCCTCTGTAACACATAACTAGCCAAAGGCTACTGAGAAAAAAAAGGATAACTAATAGCTCTCCAAAAGTAATGACAGATGCAGAGCATCTAAAATGGGCTGCTTGCTACCTGGAAAAAGTTTTGTAACCTCATGAGCTATCAAAGAAAAACTTCTACCTATCAATAAGGCAGCTATGGGAACAGTAATCTCAAATATTTAGGCAATTTAGGAATAAGACAATGAAAATGTGAAATGCAAGGTCTTAAAGGACTGACAGGCAAATAGGCTGTATTTAGGCACGGATTTTCAGTGCATCATTTGCTGGTTGATTGTTGGTGCACATGGTCTTTACCTGACATTAAGTATGAAGTTTTTCTCCTGCTCATCAAACAGAGAGTTGATTTCCAGCCTGACTCAAATACAATGAAAATTAAGCAGACTGAATAGTAGTTAATGATCTCTGAATTCACATCTGAAGTGGTTCTGTGGCAAATCGTGGGGAGTCCAGGCTGTATAACCCCATGTTTTCAGACCTTACTGAAGACTCCTTCAAGTGTCTTCACTTCAAGTGGGTTTTGGCTTTATTTAGCTTTATTAGGGTATGAAAGAAGCCTGATAATATTCAAGTCAGGGTGTTTCTAGGCAACTACTCCTTACAGAAAGTTGTGAGATATACTGTAGTCCCTACAGTCCGTCCAAACACTCACCATCCAGTCTACTCCTGTATTTCCTCTTCTGTTTTTAACAAAAGCTTCACTTGCCTGTGAATAAGGTGACCTTTATGTGTTTCTTCGTTGTTTTTCAAACTTCATCTTTATTCGATCCATAAACTAGTCATCAGGCAAGATTCAAATTAGAAGTGCAAAAGTTTAGAAGATATTTCATGTCTATCAATTACCAGAAAATCTTCTGAATCTTCTAGGAGAAGTGGCATCTGCAGGAGAAATAGGGCAGGTACATCATGCGTTCCTATTGCTTCTGAGTCAGAACAACTGCAGGATTTTAATTCAGCATCCAGTTTTTGAAAAGGGAAAAAGGAAAAGAAAGGAAGAGAAAAAAAAGAGGTTTGAGAGCATAATGACTTCTTCAGAATCATTGGACTTGATGATCTTAAAGGCTTTTTCCAACCTAAACAATTCTATGACTGTGTGAGTAATGCTAGTGGGAAAAAAAGCAGAGCAGATGTGTCAACACCTCTAATGCTGCTCTCATGCTAAGCATTAACACAGTGCTTTTGTGCCAGTATTGTTTACTCTGACAAGATGCCACCATGCCTGCTGAGTTGGAGGAGGCTGGTTTCCATGTTCCAGGGTATTACTTCCGCATTAGATTACACACAATTTGGAAAACTTACGTTTTAAGCAGACAAGGCAAGGTGAGCTACTTTGAATAAGAGAATGACAAACTTAACCTTCTCCCTAACACGACTTAACCTTTGCCTGCAAACATGAAGGAAATTGTGTCAAGTGCCTTCATTTGACAGTCCATGCAGTGACTGCATGGTGTCCCATTCAGAATGTGATTTCCAGTGCAAGAACAAAGGNGAGTATTGTGTCCAGTTCTGGGCCCCTCAGTTCAAGAAAGACACAGAGCTGCTGGAGGGTGTCCAGTGCAGAGCAACAAAAATTATGAAGGAAGTAGAACAGCTCCCTTACGAGAAAAGGCTGAGGGAGCTGGGTCTCTGGAGCTTGGAGAAGAGGAGGCTGAGGGGTGTCCTCATTAATGCCTATAAATACGTGAAGGGTAGATGTCAGGAGGGATGGAGCCAAGCTCTTGTCAGTGTCATCTGGTGGTAGGACAAGGGGCAATGAGTGCAAGGTGGACCAGAAGAGGTTCCATATCGATATCAGCAGGAACTTCTTCCCAGGGAGGGTACCGGAGCACTGGAACAGGCTGCCCAGGGGGGTTGTGGAGTCTCCTTCTCTGGAGACGTTCCAGACCCACTTGGTCCAGGTGATCCTGCTGTGGCAGGGGGATTGGACTAGATGATCTTTCGAGGTCCCTTCCCATCTCTAATGATTCTATGATAAAGGCAAGGCTTTCTGTGGGAAAATAAGATCCTCTATGCATTAAAAAAATACTACTGACCATAGCCATCCCTTTTTTTTGTGGAGATTGTCCTCGCCCAGTCACGGAACAGAGATGGGAAGTGATCTGAGGTTGCTGAAAATTCTTCATTGAAATCACCCTGTGGAAAATTGCTTTTTTCAGTGATACAAGATCACACACAAACAATGAATACGTGCCTGCCTTCCATAATAACACTTCACACTTCATCCAAGCATAAATAAAATAACCCTACACTACTTTTGTTACAGGTCTGATAGTTCCTGGAGAACTAGAACAGAAAGGCTTCGGCTGAGCTAATATTTGTTGCCTTTCAGCAGCATGTGTAATATTATAATTAAGTCTACACATCCTTTGATTTGCCATGATCAGAGGCAGTTTTTCTGCATTCCCACAGTGTAAGAAGATAGGATCGATGATCTGAAGCTGATGTCATGATGTTTGATAAGGCTAAGTGTTGGGTTCTGCACTTAAGCCACAACAATTCTATGCAGCACTATAGGACTCTGGGAGAGTGGCTGGAAAGCTGCGTGGCAGAGAGATACCTGGGGTTGTTGATTGAAAATGAGCAATGTGCTTAGGTGGCTAACAAGGCCAAGAACATCCTCGATTGGATCAGAAATAGTGTAGCCAGCTGGAGTAGTGAAGGTATTGTCCTCGTGTGCTAGGCACTGGTGAAGTCACGTCTCAAGTACTGGGTTCAGTCTTGGATATATCAACATGAGAAAGACATCGAGGGTCTGGAGCAGGTTCAAGGAAGGACACCAAGGTTAGGGAAGGGCCTGGAGAACAAAGTGGTGGCCTTGAGATGGTTGGGCTACTGGTTGGACTTGATCTTCAAGGTTTTTCCCAATCTCTGTGATTCTAAGAGGAAAATCATGGAGTATATATCCACTGTAGAAGTGTGACTTCAAATGCTGGTTTTGCTCTTGGAAAATATTTTAATTCAGTATTTGATTAATAAATTAGTGATTTGTTTCCCAAGGAAATGTCTTACTAGCTGTTTCTATGACAGACAACCACTCTCAGACTCACTGATGACTAAGCAAACTCACTTCATCTTATGAGCAAATTGCCTTTTGGAAGGTGTGTTCTTTAACTGTTTTTCAGAATTAAAGTTATTCTTGAAGAGATCAGATGAATTTGCACCATATCCACAAAAAAAGGGGAGAGGGAGGAAAAAGAAAGGAAGAAAGAAGGAGGTAAAACTCATGCCACGTTCTCATCTTTCATGGTTCCTAGATTCTGAAAAATAACTACTGACAATTTTTGATTAATTTCTTACTTTGCAAAACACCAACAGATTTATGCCCTGTGCCTATAAAATAGTTATGTGATAACTTTTCCATTCACTTTTGACTTGGTAAAAATTATTTGATTCTAACGTAGCAGAATGGCTTTCCCCTCCTCTTCTTTTCCCCTGCTCATGCACTGGCAGTTGTCAGTTTTCATTTCATCATCAGATTGTCATCAAATTTCACAGCCATCCTGCTGCATATATTATTCCTTCAGCATATATTATTCCTTCTTTTCAGGTGTCAGGATGTGCTCTTGTCTTTGCTATGACTTTAAGTCTAGCATGAAATTTCTCTACTCTGTATTTCAGAGGGCTTTTTTAAAAGAAGCTTTTACTATTTTATACTGGAAGATTCTTGTTCTTCCTGGGCTTTTATTGCTCATTTTGTTTATTCAGAACTGTGTTTAAAGCTAGTTTGTTTTTATCAAACCCAAGTATGTCTGTATTAAAAGGTTTTAAAAAAACAATTACAGCTTGAGTTCAAGTCTCAAGAAAGTTTTGCTTCAGAAATTCCATAGTCTTGGAAGATTAGGGCTGGTTTTTTTCTTGCAAAATGCCACTCGCATTAACTACCAGTTTCGCTCATTTTTGCCTCTTTAATACATTAGTCATCTGGAAATCTGTACTTACTTTCATTAGAGATGTGCCATCGAATGTACTGGTAATTTATTTAATGTTTATGTGATAATGTGTTGACTACAAAAAGATTATTTTATAGTGAATCCATTAGCAGAATGGGAACATAAAGCTGTGGAAAAAAAAGAAGCATTACTTAATGTGATACAGCTTGGATTTGCTGAGAATCTTCAGGAAAAAAACTGAAAAAGGAAATAAGAGTTGTTCAAAGACCAGCAAGCTCCCTGAGGTGTGTTTTGCTGGAAAAGAGACAACTTGGTTTTAATGACTGCATAAATACAGTTTCTGTCCTGCGGACACATTTATGGTGTCATAAATTCAGGCGGTATGCAGAGTCCTGTGACATGGGGAAATATCCTTAAATAAATCCTAGACATCTGCACGAGTATATTGTTTGTACTGTCCAAAATGTATTTTCACTCCCAAGCTACTTAATCCAGACTCAGGTAACCCCCAGAGAGAAGATTATCTCAGGGTTTTGGATGCTAGTAATACAGAACAACAAATCTGGTCAAGTATATTGGCAAATATTAATGAAGGCAGTTGAATGAATGTAAAAATTTACTTTGCTTTATCACTGGAATTCAGTTCAAGGGCGAAAATAAAACCAGTGGATTATGTAAATGCAGTTGGGTTGTCTTGGTCCCCATTACTCTCAGCTAAGCATATGGACCAACTGATCATAACTTAAAGCAGTGCCTGGAAACCATCCTGTCTAGACTGGGCTTGGCCATTCATTACAAAGGGGCACTGAGCAACCAGGTGTGCAGAACAGAATTGTCTATCGCTGGAGGAATAACATGTCACACCCCATTTAGTAATCATAGAATCATTAGGGATTGGAAGGGACCTTGAAAAATCATCCAGTCTATCCAATCCCCCTGCCACAGCAGGATCACCTAGACCAAGTTGCACAGGAACACATCCAGGCAGATCTTGAACGTCTCCAGAGAAGGTATGCAATTATCCAATATGCAACACCACCTACATTAGCACTGTGCCCAGACTGGCTTGCTAGATCATAATTTCTGAGACCACAACTGTCACATATACAATCAAACATCTTAACACATGCTTTTTGAGCAGGCAATGGCTAACACTCTTCCATTACAGATGCCAGATAGCAGCAGAGATGAATAGAATGTTTTAAAAAGAAAAGTGTTAGGCATTTTATTTGTATAACCTGTGGGACTTTGCAGTGTTAGGTTAATGTTGGGAATCAAGGATCATAAGAATCATCTTAAATGATTCTATGATTACCTGCCTGTGATTTACAAATAATGTAATAATTTGTATGTCTTCAGCACTGGTAGGAAGTTGTTCTCTGGCTCTTCAGTTGAACCTTAACATCTTGGCTTGAAATAATCCTACTTTTTTTCCCAACACCCTAGGAAGTGTTTCAGCTCATGGGAGATACATGCAGCTTTTTTTGTCTGACATTCTCCTTCTTTTCCTCTGCCTCCTTTAGTCCATAATCAAAATCCATGTTGCTAAGTAGACCTTAGTCTGTTCAGATGAAGAAAACAGTACTTTACGTATTGGGATTTTGCTGGGGCTTTTGGGGTTTACTTTGTTTTGAGTGTTTTCCATGATTTTTTTCAGTTCTAGAACCAATAACAGCTTCTCAGAAATCAGAGGAGGAACAAAGGCTGACTATGTTCAAGCACAGTCATTTTTTGAAGGTAAACACATAGCATCAAGGCTCTGACAAACAGAGCTTGAACTAGATTATTAAGTTTTCTATTCTTATCTTTTCATGTCTTGAAATCAGAACAACCTAGTTTTATTTATTTGGAATAAGTTCCTGTGCTTTGGCGATTAAACATGTGTGCATGGAGCGTGCCTACCTTAGGGCTTGTTATAAAACTCCAACCGAGGAGAAATGTGCTAAGCGCAGTGGAAATGAAATTGTCATATATCAGAGTACCTCCCAATGAATACAGTCACATAGAAATGAAAGAATATTTATAAATATATTCACAGTATATGAAATGGAAAGATGACAAAACACTAAAGGCCTTTAATCAATGACATTTCTTCAAAATCTTCCAAATTATCTCAGAAAAAGAGAACTGGTAATGGACACATTTCCACTGTATTTCCCCTATGTCTATTTTTAATGACCAGTTACTCAGTTTTAAAGACATTGGACCAAATAGCATCCTGGGGGGCATCAGAAGGGGGTTGGTAAGCAGACTGAGAGAGGTTCTTCTCCCCGTCTACTCTGCACAAGAGAGACCACATCTGGAGTATTGTGTCCATTTCTGGGCCCCTCAGTTCAAGAAGGACACAGAGCTGCTGGAGGGTGTCCAGCGTAGAGCAACGAAGATGAGGAAGGAAGTAGAGCAGATCAGCTCCCTGATGAGGAAAGGCTGAGGGAGCTGGGTCTCTTGGGCTTGGAGAAGAGGAGGCTGAGGGAGGACCTCATTCATGTCTCTAAATATGTGAGGGGTGGGTGTCAGGAGGATGGAGCCAGGCTCTTCTCAAGGTCATCTGGTGATAGGACAAGGGGAAATGGGTGCCAGCTGGAACAGAGGAAGTTCCATATCAATATCAGCAGGAACTTCTTCCTAGTGAGGCTAACAGCCTTGGAACAGATTGCCTAGGGGGGGTTGTGGAGTCTCCTTCTCTGGAGACGTTCGAGACCTAACTGGACTGTTCCTGTGCAACTTGGTCTAGGTGATCCTGCTGTGGCTGGGGGATTGGACTAGATGATCTTTTGATGTCCCTTCCAACCCCTAATGGTCCTATGAATCTGTAACAGACATTAAACTGAATATATAGAACCAGAGGTAGACGACAGGCATTCAACCTGATTTTAAGGATCTTGATGTGGTGGATCTGGGGCTTCCAGATTTGTTCAGTGTGAAAAAGAATTACTTTTGTAAATATGGTCATTGTTTTTATTAAAACTAGAAATCCTTGGTTTATTTCTAGCACACAATTGCAATAGAAGATATCTTTAGTTTTTTAATTGCCCTACAAATGACTTTTCTCTTTGGTTCTGGGTAGAAGGCTCTTCTAAACACAAGGGAGGCGATGCTGAAATATTATCAATTGTTCCAATAGCACTTCTGTTACATTTTCATCTTTCCCGATATAAATTAAGGGTTGT
This sequence comes from Upupa epops, assembly GCA_013397515.1. Classification (NCBI taxonomy): domain Eukaryota; kingdom Metazoa; phylum Chordata; class Aves; order Bucerotiformes; family Upupidae; genus Upupa; species Upupa epops. The sequence goes on along the minus strand of VZRI01002341.1, from coordinate 49,089 downwards.
CGCAGTAAATGTACTCTGTCTGAAAACAGCTCAGAGCAAATCTGGGTCACTGATCTGTGGAAAGGTCTGTTCTCTCTCTGCAGGTTTTTGATATTTTTATAAATAACTGTGACCACAAGATTGAAAATTGTATATTTCAAGCTAATAGATGAAAGCCTCAGAAATTAGGTATAGCCAGATGAAAAAAGCCAGGAACAATTTAAATACAAAATCAATGCTATAGGTAGAAATGGGATCTAATTCAGATAAATGTAAAATATTCAGCTGTAGAGCAAAGATTTGCAAAGAGCATAAATTAAATGAAAGAATACACTGGAAAAAAAAATTGAAGAGCACTGTAGAAACAAAATAGAACCAAATAGAATCAAACAAAACAAACCAAGACACAGCGTGGATGCCTGAAGAAAAATAAAAAGGAAAAACTAAATAAACTTCTGTAGGGAAATAAATTAAATGGAAAATTATAAAATTTGTTAGCACTAATTCTTGCTTCTGTCAAGGTCAGATCTACTGTTAATCAGGCCAATAATGAACTACAAAAAATCAGGCTATTTATAAAGAATAAATATATAGTCGTTTCAAGAGGCGTTTTGATGGAAGGTGAGGGAGTCGCGTGGGAGTATCTATTTTAATTAAAGACAGTAACAATCCCTACTACATCAATTACTCCTGTGAGGAAATGTTCTGCCAGCAGTGACTTTCAGCTATTTTAGTTTAGGCTAAAAATATCATTCTGAAACAATATTCATTATTGCTCTGATCTGTGGAGTTTGAAGTTGTCAAACATTTGTTTTCTGTATGGTAAACATCTAAAGTTACGTTGAACTTTAGAGACTGAGGCACAATTCAGCTTTGAGGATGCTGCAACCTGTTAGAAGAGCAGACATTGTTGCTGTTCTACTTTTTCTTATATTCCCTTCTTCGACCTTAAATACCTCATTGAAAACTTCCCATGCATCATCCTCTGCTGCACTGTCAGACCAAGGCCATTCTGAGACACAGTTTTATTTGGGCAGTTATCACCCACAGCTACTGGCTCACACATTTTTATGTCTACGCTGCAAATACAGGTTGTGATTCCAGTGAGTTTACAATGTAATGTACAAAAAGGTAAGACAGAGAATGTCTGAAGTGTCCCTTTTGTCATCATAAAGAGGATCTTGGTGTTCAGGAACTTTTTTTATGTCTAATACGGATTTTTTCCCCTGTTTGAATCAAGGCCTTGCACACACGTGGGAAATTATCCTTCCACTGCCCATTTTGCATGTGGGAAAAGGAAGGCAAAGCCAGATTAGACAGCTTTTCTTTCTTTGCAGAGGCAGTGCTAAAGCTGAGGAACTCAAACATGGTTTCTGTCTCTCGGGTCTGTGTATATTCACAGAAGAGTACACACAGTTGTGCCATTTATTTCACCCTTCTATCCCTATATCATCTGCCTCTCATAGTAGGCACTTAGAAATTGTTTCATAGCAAAGTTTGAATTTGTGGTAGCACAGTTTTGGGGGACAAAGTGAAGAGAAACAAGGTGTTTTGTCAATGGGTCTGCAGATGCCCATATACAGACATTGGTGTCTGGTGATCCTGCCCTAGCAGGGCAGTTGGTATAGATGATCTTCAGAAGTCCCTTCTAACTCCTGCCATTCTGTGAGTCGATGGTGCATTTTGAATTGCTAGTAGCCATGAGTATAGAGTACATCTTGATGTTTCCTTTGGATTATGTTGAGGGAGACCTCTGTAGCTAATGACTGCTAACGAGGCCTTAAACACTGACTCTGTTTTGATATTAACTGCTGTTTTGATTTCAGTTGTGTCACATAGGTCTGACATAATTACAGAATCCTAGAATTGTTTGGATTGAAAGGGATCTCAGAGATCATCTAGTTCCAACCCTTCTGCCATGGGCAGGGACACCTCTCACCTGTCACCAGTTTGCCCAGAGTCCCATCTAACCTGACCTTGGGCACTTCCACATATGGAGCAGCCACAGCCTCCCTGGGCAACTGGTTCCAGTCTCTCAGCACCCTCATAGTGAGAAATTTCTTCCTAAAATCCAATGTCAATCTACCCTGCAATAAATCATGTAAACCCATTTTAGCTTGGATCCTGTGTGAGAAGGAATCAAGCTGCTTTAAATGTTAAAAGACTTAGTGGAGTAACAAGTTGCAAGTGCAAAATGGCAAATGAGTCTGAACCATCTGTGTTGTCTTCTGGTGATAAAAATCCCTGGAAAGTGTCTATGTGATCAACAAATAAGCAGCATTTCCAGATGGCAAGCACTAGCTTTAGGATCCAGCCTTACGGGAATGATCTTACCTGAGAGTTGCTTTACTAGGAAGGCAAATAAACTTGCATCCAGAGGTTGTGCCACTCTCTTCTTTTCCCCTTCCGTTCCCATTATCTCTGCCAGTTGGGTACGGTGATGTCCCACACTAGGCATAGACACTTGCTTCTAAATAGCAGTCTTCTCTGGAGATGTTCAAGACCCACCTGGATGTGTTCCTGTGTGACTTGGTCTAGGTGATCCTGCTGTGGCAGGGGGATTGGACTGGATGTTCTTTTGAGGTCCCTTCTGATCCCTAATGATTCTATGATGATTAGGACCTTAGAATGGACACAGCACATCCTAAGAATGTCTGGTACAAGTCACTGTCTTTTATATTACTGACTTGGTTACAAAACAGAAGCATAGACTGATCTATATTTGCAGGGACCTCTGAACATCATTTGGTCCAGCATAGCACTCACTTATCCCAGGATAAAGGCTTCCTACAAGAAGTAGGAGAAAAAGAGTAATAATTCACTAACTTACTAAATTAAGATGAAATCTAGGCTGAAATGCGAGAAATACTGCTTTCCTTGTCTGCAGCACAGAGAAGATCCCTTGTGATTCTATGATCTCCACACATGGGTGATCACCCCTCAGATATATTTCATAGTCACAGCTAAAGGTCACAGAAACCATCAAGGAGAACTAGCCCCAAACAATGGCAGATGAAGAGCCTATTCCTCAATCTACCGTGAGCATGCTGAGCCAACTCTTGGCCCAAATCCTGTCCAGTAGGATATGCTCTTGCATTGTTTCACAAGTCAAAATGATTTGGCCTCTGCTCTCTTGAATAAGAACCTTTCCAGAGTTCCTTGGGTTTCTGTGGGGTCACCGAAGGAGTAAGTTGTCACCCAGTTTGCCAAAGGTGACAAATGCTGGCTCAGATTTTACAAAGAAAACATCTGAAAACAAGGAGAACCTTTATCTGCCAGTCTCCATCCCAGTCTTGTGCAATACCTTCTACTTTTATGCAACATTGGTGCATTGTGTGTTACTAGGAACAATGCTCTGCTTTTCTGTGAATCTAGAGAAGAAAGTTCATGCTGAAGGTGAAACTCCTTCAAGCATGAAGAAGAAAACAAAGAGGTGTGTCTCTGTGCTTTGAAAAGCAGAATGGCTTAAGCACGCATGCACTCTCATGGAATTAACCATTCTGACCCAAAAACTGCCCTAGAAGCAAAATAGCTCCTTCTGCTCACGGCACTGAGAAGGCTTTTAATTTCTTACCTCTGTAAATCTCCTGGCTAACCTCCTGCTCAAGGTACTATTGATCACAGGGGCACTTCAGGCTGCTCAGTGTTTTATCTAGTCCAGTCCTGGAAATATTCAAGGCTACAAGAAAGCTGGAGAAGGGTTGTAGTGATAAGATAAGGAGCCATGGCTTTAAACTGGAGGGTAGATTTAGATATAAGGAAGATGTCCTTCATTGTGAGGGTGGTGAGGCACTGGAACAGGTTCCCCAGGGAGGTTGTGATGGCTCCATCCCTGGAAGTGTTCAAGTCTGTCCTGCTGTGATGGGGGGATTGGACTGGATGATCTTTCAAGGTCCCTTCCAATACCTAGTGACTCTATGATTCTAAGGCTAGGTGGGAAGGGGCTCTGGACAACTTGATCTGGTGAGAGGTTTCCCTGTCCATGCAGGAGGTTGGATCTAGATGGTCTGTGGAGACTGCAAGACCTTTCTGGGCAACCCATTCCTCTTCTTGATTGTCTTCATGTGGCACAGTTACCTCCTGTACCCTGCTGGAAGTTGTCCCATTTAAATGTATGCCTTTTTGAATGTGTTTTGTCCTCTTGGTTTTCAGAAATTGTCTATCGATCAATTTCTCTAGCTTGTCCACCTCCCTTTGAAGGAGATTCTAGTCTTCAAGCATCTTGACTGAATCCCATCAATTTGCCATCAATTTAATCTTTAAAGTGAGTAATGTCAATAGCAGATGAAGAAAAACCTCACCATAAAGAACCCATAAAGAACTGCCCCTCAAAAACCCCGCGTAACTAATATTGAAATCAGTGTGCTTGCATATACTTCGGAACCACACTGTAAGGGTGACACTGATTTCACCTTACTTTGCAACTTGGTCTAGGTGATCCTGCTGTGGCAGGGGGATTGGACTGGATGATCTTTCGAGGTCCCTTCCGATCCCTTATGATTCTATGATCTGAAAATGCCTTGGTCACTTAAATCAATTACAAAATAGGCTGTGAACAGAGACAAGAGTGGTGCACCCTTTGCAAACACAAGGTCATTAATTTCCAGAGACAAAATACTTTCTGATGCTTTTAAACTGTTTTAGTTGTTACTAAAATACCACAGGGATTTAGGTGAGTGTTCTCAAAGCTCCGAATCCATGGTTTTCTGCGTGAAAACTTGGCTTCTGCTGTGCAGACCATCTACAGTACGTTACGTGAGGAGAGAGGAGATGGTGAACACTGGGATCTCTGAGCAGGGACCAGGTGGAACTTTCTGCAGACACAGAGCAGAGTAAATAAATACCTAACTAATGGACAATCTTTAATTCTCCCATCGAGAGGGGATGTTGACATCCCTGGAAAACATCCAAAACCCCACTTTTGATCAAAAGAGAATATTGGAATCAAATCCAAGCTTCTCACTGAACTACAGAGACTGGACAGCATGTGAAATGCAAGGAGAAAATGGGAAAGGCAATAATTTGGCATCAGCTGGTCCTGCAATGTCAAAACATTTATGTTTCATTTTCACTGTTACCTTTTGGTTCTTATTTAAAATCTAAAGTTATATACGGTACACCCGACGTATATTATTTTATGTCACATGAGTATAAATAATCCTTTGAACATTGCAATGGGTGAAAATGTGATGGGTTTGTTGTTGTATTTAACGTCTAACATACTCTTCTTTATCCTGTTCACAAAACCCCTTTTGCTCGTAGGGATTCCAAAGAAAAGAAGTTTCATTTTCCACCCAGTTCTTATGTAAAAGCTCAACCAGGACTTAAGATTGCAAAGCACGGAGCACTTTAGAACACAGACAAAAATGGGTTTCATGGCGTTTCATTCCATTACTGCTGGAGTAGACTTTATTTTTAGCAGCCACGGAGATATTTCCACATCCCTAACAAGCACTAAAAGCAGCTGTGTTAAAGGCAGGCTGGAGATACTTCAACCCGAAAATACCTCACAGTCTTATCTCTGTTTTTCTAAGAAACTTGCTTTCATGTACTCCATGAAAAAGGAAATTTCACAGAGCTGAACAAAGTGCAGAAAACTCAGTTTAAAACAATTGCATGCTCTTGTATCCCGTTGTTTTGTGTTCTTGTTTAGTTGGTTATTTTGTTGTTCTTGTTTCAGGCAAAAACTCCCTTTCCCTTCATTTTTGACAGGAGAGCATCAGGTAGTCCGTAATGACCCTGGGCAGCTAGATGTATTGTACCATAGCTCAGCCAGGGGACAACACATGAACTGGGGCTGTCAGGGATGACAAGGCAGAGTCACAGAATCATTAGGGATCAGAAAGGACCTCAAAAGATCACCCAGTCCAACCCCCCTGCCACAGCAGGGTCACCTAGACCAAGCCGCCCAGGAACACAGCCAGGTGGGTCTTGAACATCTCCAGAGAAGGAGACTCCACAACCCCCCTGGGCAGCCTGTTCCAGTGCTCAATTACCCCAACTGTGAAGTTCCTTCTTATATTTCTATGGAACTTCCTCTGTTCCAGCTGGCACCCATTGCTCCTTGTCCAATCACCAGATGACCTTGAGAAGAGCCTGGCTCCATCCTCCTGACACCCACCCCTCACAGATTTAGAGACATGAATGAGGTCCCCCCTCAGCCTCTGCTTCTCCAAGTCCTGCAGTATTGGATGAAGATACAAGTCCTCACAAAGGTTAGCGTTCCAAGTACAGAGATTTAGGGTTATTTAACTCTCAAAAATATTTTTCCTTATATTATAGAATTTAAATGCATTTATTAAAAAAAAAAAGGAGGTTTAAAACGTTTCTTCTGTTATTATTCCAACACCTAGCTTTCTCATTCCCTTCCTACCACTTTGGCAGCTGAAACTCTTGCTTATTTAATATGAAATTAAAATAGTTCCAATTCCAGAATGCAGTGATAAAACAAAATACAAATTAAAAGCTGTTCTGTCTACACTTTCTCAACAGTGGATGAATAACAAAGCAAAAAAAGCACGGGTTACATTTGGGTAGGCATGGGTTCTTTATTTTCATTATTACATCTTCCAGGGCAAATACAAGTTTGTTTGGTTACTGTAGCTGCCTCAAAGCAGTGAATCAGCCTCAGACAAATTGTTCCTGTCACCTTTGTTTTTCATCAAAAGTTCTGGAGTTTGGGGTAGCAGAGTAAGGAATTTGTTGACTGTAAACACATACCTGTGCAGAAGAAATAGCAGCCTTAGGTTAAGTGTTTTCTGCTTGCTTGTTTGTGACTGACTAGTTGTTGATATGGTTCCCTCAAGTTCCTACCACGTCTCCTGCACTTAGGTTGTGTGATGAAAAGCTCATCCTCCTGATCAAAGAGCACAGAAGTAAGCAGCAGGCAGAGGAGCATCAGCCACTCAGCCAGAGCTAAGGAATCCCCTACCCTGGCTGCTACCAAGGCTGTTGGATCAAGGTCAGCCCGTGGTCCACTCTGGTGGGGTGGGTATGGAGCTTGCTGTGGGAAGGAGCATTTTGGGATTGTGCAAGGCTTATCAGATGTTTAGCAGAGGCTCAAAGGTGAGGAGAAGCAGGAATGGGTATGTTTTGGAGAGCTGCTGAAATGGAATTAGTGGGGCTTTTGGTTTTGCAGGTATATCTTCCATGTCAGAGCCTGCTGTTATGATTCACCAGAGCTTTGTTTTTAGACCATGGCAATGAGTGGTGATGCACTGAAACAGGCTGCCCAGGCATCATCCCTGGAAGGGAGCAAAAGTTATAGGCAGGCACAGTGTATCAAGAGATGGTTTAGTGGTTAGGGGTTGTAGGGTAAACTGTTGATTTTATGATCTTGAAGGTCTTTTCCAGCTTTGATGATTCTATGAAGGGCACATTTTATTCCCTGCTGCGTGGCAGGCCTGTTTGTAGGTGGGAGAAGTATCTGAATGTACAAACCTTGCTGGCTAGTGTTGAAGAACTGCTTCAGATGAAAATTAAGTCATGGTTCACATCTGTATTCGCTAGAAGACAACTGTCTGGAGTCAGGTTTATCTTGCTGAGAGCTTTTGGATGTTTTCATGAAGGAAATTTGCTGGCTTGTTGAGTGAACCTGTGACTCAGACCCCAAGGAAGGAAGGCAAAAGGCGAGTGTCAAGCAACCTACATAATTTCCTGTAGATCCCTAAAAAAAATCCTGAAAAGGGAATTGAATGGGAAGGCTGCAGGATGTATGCTGACATAATAACCACTGAAAAGCCTTATTATTTACTGTAGATGTCTGAAATGATTCTAAATCACAGTTCTAATCACTGCACATATAAATGATTTACTGCAGTGTGACGGTGTTCTATATTAAGTCATGACAAGAAGATCTTTATTTCTCTTTGATTTTATTTGCAAGGCACAGAAGTGCAGAACTCAAGATTTATTAGCAACTTGTACACAACTTTCCTGCTTTCTGACTTTCCTGGAAATTCAAGGCACTGAACAGTCTCAGGAAATGCCTTTGGAGCTGTACTGGAGATGCTAGATTTTTTTAAAGGAAAAGTCCTGGAAGTTCTTGTGTGGAAAAGAAATGTTCATTAGAATGCCTCGCTGGGAACTGATAAGGAATAAAGTTCTAGAAAGTAATGAAAATCTGGTTGCCCAAGGAAGTTTTGGATGCCTCCTCCTCAGAAATGTTCAAGGCCAGGTTGGATGGGGCTCTGGGCAGCCTGGTCTGCTGAGAGGTGTTCCTGCCGGTGGCAGCAGGGTTGGAACTAGATGATCTCTGAGGTCCCTTCCAACTCAAACCATTCTGATTCTTTTAAACTCTCAAGCAATTCCTTGAGATAAAAATCTAGTATGTTTTGGAGTGAACAAGAGAGTTAAAATGCATTTCTTCAGGTGATTGCTTGCTGACAGTCCCACAGACAGTGCCCGCAGTACTACAGAATTCACTGTTCTGTAGTAATGAAAGGGATGGTGGGAGGTTGTGAGATGGAAAAGCTTTCTGCAACTGGACTCAGCAGACTTGATGGGAAAACAAGTGAGAAAGCAAACAGGTCATCATAAGAGATTCTGGAGACCTGGAGGAAAGAGGGACAAGATGTAGGGTCTTCTTTCTGTAGAAGTCAAGTATTGAAGAGTATTATCACATCTGTTTAGAGATCTTTTATCTTTTGAGGGTTTGTTGAAGTTTGAGTGTCAGGAACCATCCATCTGCCAATACTCTAATCAAATTGCTTTGAAAAACCGAGCTGTCATAATATTATTGTCTGCAACCAAAGGCAATAAAGAAACAGGATGTTAAAACATTGATAGATGTTTAGTTGTTGACCTGTCATTTCTTTTGCTTTTATTAACTATGTGAAAAATCATACCTGAAAAATAATAACTACTCCAAAGGTTGTCTTCCCCCATGCAAGGAGTTTTATTTCTTCCTTTCTTTAAAAGCAAACAAGCAGTAAATAAATAAATAAATAAAGATTCATGCAGGAAAAAATGATGGTGAAAGGTATGAGGAGTCACAAGGAAGCCTTGTGGTGTGATACACCTGTTTCACCATAGGTGATCAACCTTACGATAATAAATGAGAATGCATTTCAGGAAAACAATGTGAGCAGAGGGAGCTCCTGAGTAGAAATCTCATTTCATTCTTTTGAATATCACAACATGAATTTGTTTTCCTATCAGTTCAGGGTGTGTTGATGAGAATTTGTAAAGTTTTGAGTAAATTTTTCTATTTTATTGGATGAGAACCACAGAAAAACATAAAACAGAGGTGGGAGATGGGATGCAGAGACAATGGATTTGCTTGGAAAGAATCCAAGACAGGTTTTGCAAAATGAGCTGAGAAGTTAGTGGAACTGAGGGGAAAGAAAGTGGGAAAAAATACTGGAGGTACATGAAGTGTCCTTCAGATTTTGAAGTGAGGGAAATGAGTCTACAAATGTAAAAGAAAAAGAGACAATGAAGCCTTAGGGGGGATAGAGGTTGAAAACCTGTGTAAGGTAATGTGGATCAGCTGAGGAAAGAAAGTTTCCATTAAGGCCATTCCTATGTGATATGGCAGGTTTGCATTTTATGATGGAGAGAAGCACATGCAGGTAAAGCTCGTTAAAACTCCCCAACCATTTGTGTGCTTCTGAAGAGCTGGTGTTCAGTCTGCTGCATCTGAATCTGAGACAACTGTGTAGTACTCAACTACTAATTACAACATCTAATCCATGTTTAGATCACTTTCTCAAACAATCAATCTTCGTCAAGCCTGAGACCTCTCACAGTCGTGTTTGGAGAAGAATTCCTGAGCCCTTCTGTCAGTCTGGGACTTGTGATCTCCCACAGGCAAACCCTGAGCAGATTTAGATCATTCCCAGTGATCATCGTTCTCTACCAGCTGTGGCTCTGCAACTGTCACCTCATGAGAAGCACCAGTTTCAGTCCAAATCACATTTGCTTATGTTCTGGAAGAGCCATAAAACTTTAACCTGGTGAAATATTATCAAGTAGAATTATTGTATGAGCTTACAGGCAGGTCTTAAGCAGTTTTTATTAGCCATCATACTGTTGCTATTCAGCAAGTTGTACTTGCCTTGGTATAGTAACAGAAAGAACTGGGGAATGGCAGGAAGTTTTGGCAAGGCCCTCTTCTCAAGAGGCTCTGAAAGAGAACTCATTTATTTCTATCATGAAGGCATCCAGGCGGTTTCAGCATATCTCAATCCAATTATGAAAGCAAAAGGAGAACTAAAACCACATGTACTCAGAATCAGAGTTGTGAACTCTAACTTGGACTAATTCTTTCGAGTGCCCTTTGACAGCTAGAGAAATTACCACAGTTTGTTCACTTCTGCACTCAGATCTCCAGAAAAGTGTTCTGCTGTTCACTTAGATAAAATTCTGAAGTTCTTAGAAAAAGAAATGGTTTCTAGTTCTTCAAACTGGGCTATAACACAGGATCAGACCAAGTGTGTGATACTATACACAGTTTGCATGATACTATGCTCCTTGGAGTGATTTCTTTTCTGTGTCTGCCAGTGTCCCAGACATCACCTTGCTTGGAAAAGATCTTTAGGATCATTAAGTCCAAGACTGACAAGTCAACACTAAACCATGTCTCTCAATAGCATATTTCCATGGCTTTTCCATCCCTCCAGGGATGGAGACCCCACAACTGCTCCAGGCACCCTGTTCCTGGCCTTGAAATTCTTTTGGGAAAGAAATCATTCTTCGTGTGCAGTCTAAACCTCACTTCATGCAACTTGAGGCTATCGTGTCTTGTCCTATCATTTGTTACTTGGGAGAAGAGACCAACCCTCATCTCTACATCCTCCTTTCAGGGAGTTGTTGACAGCAGTAAGGTCTCCCCTCAGCCTCTTTGTCTCCAGGGTAAACAACCACATTTCCTTCAGTTGCTTGAATTGAACCTCATGACACTGGTCTTGGCCAAACAATCCAGTCTGAGCAGAACCCTCTGTAGAATCTCCCTTCCCTCAAGCAGGTTAACACTCCCACTATCCCTATCTATTTCACAGGAAGGTGGAGGGAAGGCAAACATTTGGTAAAATATATGTGCAGCTTTCCACATGCACTTGATTATATTCAACAGCAGCTTGCGCACAAATTGGTCTGTTATCATCACAGACATCTGAATCCTTTGCCTGATACAAACGTTGTTTTTTAGTCCTGTTCTAATAGCAACTGAAAAACTTGTTTTCTCTCTGAAATCAAGAGATAAGGAGTAGGATATTGGACTAGTGTATTTTCACTCTGTTTAGTTGTAAATTTAGTGTTTAGTAGGCAAACATCACTGTTTGTCCTTCTTTAGGAGGTAAAGTTGTAGACATCTATTGCACACTAGTATGTTTAATATTCTATGCTTATATACATTATAGAGAGAGACATGTTTATGTTTAATATTCATTGCTTATTGTTGCAACACCCAGGATTTATTCAACCTTTTTTTGCTAAGAAAAACACATTTACTGAAATTACTCTTCCATCCTTCCAGCTGCTTTGGTTGGTAAACAATAAATAAATAGTGGGCTATCCTGGGCAGATGTTTGTTCTGTTATGTCACAGGTAACAGAGGAATGACTGCAGAATGACTTGTTTTAGATAGCAGGGCTTGTAGTAATAAACTTCTATTAATTTGCCTCACTGTGTGGGCATCTTGTTCTTTATAAAAAGGATGAATAAAGAAAAGTAGCATCTAGTTGTCACCTTGGGCAAGATGTTGTTCATATCAGTGATTCCTAGTTTCCTTTGCTTTATTTGGATGTGTTCTTGTCTTTGGAGCAGAAATGGGGAGATCAAATCTGAAATAGATTATGAAGCAAAAAGGAACATTCTGAGTTTCTGTAGGAGCCTGGGAAATATCTTTTGAAGAAGATGGATGATCAGAGGCTGGAGCACCTCTCCTATGAGGCCGGACTGAGAGAGTTGGGGCTGTTCAGGCTGGAGAAGAGGAGGCTCCGAGGTGACCTTAGTGTGGCCTCCAGAATCCGAAGCGAGCTACAAAAAAGCTGGAGAGGGGCTTTTTAGGTTCTCAGATAGTGACAGGACTAGGGGGAATGGAGCAAAGCTGGAGATGGGGAGATTTAGACTGGATGTGAGGAGGAAGTTCTTCACTGTGAGAGTGGGGAGAGCCTGAAATGGGTTGCCCAGGGAGGTGATTGGGGCCCCATCCCTGGAAGTGTTTAAGGCCAGGCTGGATGAGGCTCTGGCCAGCCTGCACTACGGTGGGGTGTCCCTGCCCATGGCAGGGGGGTTGGACTGGGTAATCTTTCAAGGTCCCTTGCAATCCCTGGTGATTGTATGATTCTAAGAGTTTGTAACTCAGTTAACTTTCTTGAACTTGCTGATATCGCAGTCTTCATCCATCTAAGTCCGGGGGAGGGAAGGAAACAAGAAAAAAGAATGGATCAATATTCTTTACAAGTGCTTTGTTTTGTTTAGGAGTGACAACATTCATTACTGTTCCCCTTATAAATCACTAGGCATTAACATAACATGTCCAAATTGTTTCTTATTCTCTCTCAGATTCATTAGTAACGTTCTAAATATCAGATAATTGTATCTTGGGTTTTTTTTTTTTAAAGACCACCTTTGCCACATTTAAATCTTTATTGAGTCTAAACTCAAAAATTGGTTTAAGGGGAAAAAAAAGAGGACAAGATTTCAAGTCTCATTTGCATATGATTCCCATAAGCTTTTTCTCCAAGAATTCGACTGAAATGCAGCAAGAAAGTGCCTTAATTTGCAAAGCTTTATTGGAACTCTCCTTCCAGTTGTCAGGGTAATAACACTCTAGTACACTATTCCTGAATATTAAAGACTTCTTTCCACCCCCCTGCATTTTGTTTTGTTCTGCAGTGGAAAGAAATCTTTCCGTTTTAAAGCGCTCTTGGCTTTTATACTGCTCTCCTTAAATCCAGCTTCTCTTTCTGAAAACTTGGAAAAAACAATTCGGTTACTGAGCTTATGCAGCAAAATATAAATGCTCAGCTCGTTACCAGGGTGTGCAAATGGCATTAGCTCTTCTCTTTTTCTGGTTGGTTTTGGCTGACTGAATTATGAACACACCGACATTCTACCTGTAGTTTACTCCGGAGAGCAGTGTATGTCCACACCCGGGAGATTGATTATTTGTGTGCTCATGCCCAGCACTCCACAGTCAAAAGGAACCAGTCTGGAAACATACTGTGTGGGAAAAAATGCTAGTGGAATCAATTTGAATAAAACCAGTTCAGTTTGAAAAGGGCAAAAAACTTTTGAATGTAGGGGTTGAATAACAGCTGGAATCAGGATGGGGAAAGGACATGAAGGAGCTTCACTGTGTCTGATCTCAGCATCATTTAATCTTCTGCTAATCCAAGGGTCAATAAAATGAGCTTTAAATCAATGTAAGTGAAACTTTACATCAAAGGGGTGACATAAAAAGTGTTTACGGGGATTTTTGGTTAGAGATCCCTAAAGAAAATGTTCCTGGAACTAGAATTAATCACTTTTTATCACACACATATAATACACTTTATAATACTATATATATATATATATTTTATANTTTATTTATTTATATTTATTATATTACTTAATTAGTATTTAATTATCTCTTATGTAAGAACATATTCTTTAATATATTCATTTACTTGTTTAGTATATAATCAGTATGTATTTATTTTTATATATATTTCAATCCATCGATCTATATAATACATATTGTATAACACAAACATTTAATATATTTTATATCTTATATATTTTATACAGTATACAGCTAGTCAAACCTTTGTTTTGATTTTTCTTCTTCATTAATTATCAACAAATTGCAGAGAGGCATTCTTTCCATTCTAGCTCCTCTTTACCACTTACATTATGGTGGGAAACGTACTGACTTACTTAGAATGCCTCAATCAATATCTGTTCTGAAGTACTTGGATGGAGTTAGCATAAAACTAGTAAGTATTACCCTTACTTGTACTCTGACACTAATATTTACCTTTAAGCCTGGACTTTCAGTAGTTTTTAAACTGTATTCCCACTAAGGAAAGCAATTAAGCACATCTTTCTAGCAGGGAGGAAACAGTGAATGTTCTCTGTGTACTCTTCTTGTTCATTAGGCATTGTTCCCTATTAACATCTTGACTTTCTCAAGAGAGTCACAAAGACATAATGCATCAGAATAATTTTTGATGTGCTACCGTGTAATTAAGCTCATTGTAAGGGGGAATAAATAATTCTTTTGAGAGAGAAAAAGCAGATGCTTAAATGGCCTGAAGAACATTACCACTGAACATGCTAACAAATACTTCTTGTCCCCTTCAGCCTGTTCACAACAACAACAAATAAGTGTTTTACACGCAGACGCAATGTACAAAGTAAGAATATGACCAGTAATATTTTACAATCACCATTCACTCCTGAGAATAAGAAAGAAACAGGTGTAGTGGGGAGAATAACTAGTTCAGCTTGGCTTTCTGATTTCTCATTCCCTCCAGAAATATTAGATTTCTCTCTGCTCCAATTTTCCAATCTGAACCACAGAGAAACTACTCTTCATGCTCCTGGCAAGGGTTTTATGAGGCTTGTTTGGCATTTGCAGTATGTTTCAAAATGCAAAATTTGCCTTCTCTTGTTTCTGACTGATTTGGTTAAAGCATTAGTGTTTCAGCTCTGAACTCTGTGCTTTCACTAGAATAACCTTGCATCCGTGTGCAACCCAAGGGGGGTTTAGTTATGCTAGTTGTCAAGCTGCCTTGACCATGGGTTTATCAGGATGCAAAATTCATCTAACAGAAACAAGTTGAACTCCTTCACGGTTTAGTACGACTGTCACAGTTCTGCATACTCTTGTCTAAGCTATCCTGGATTTGTCTTCGACTTTGTCACACAGGATCTGCCAAGATGAACCTCTCCTCCACTCATTTGCCATTGCACACATTCACTTGCCAAATTGAATTGATTTTCCTCACCTCAAAAATGTCTAAACTCCATCCATCTCCAATAAATCCAGAAGTAGATTTCTGTTGTCCCTCATCACTGTTTCAAGCCTGAATGTTCTTTGATTTCATTAGCTCTCACAACACTTACAGAAAACTTTACTTCTAATAAGATATTGCAGGGTCATTTCTCATCCTCTCACCTGATGAGCTACTCGTGGTGGTGATTAGACACTTCTGTGATGGATTTGATTTCATTCAAGCTTCTCTCCTTTTGTTTTGAATTCAAAGCACACCTCCTGCATCCCTTCACCTTGCAGTCTGACTCTGTCCTCACTCTTTCGCCTGTTTCTTTCCCTTTTTGCCCACACGTGGCTCAAGACATGGAGCAAAACAGTGCTGGGAATAAAAAGAGGAGTGGTGAGGAAAGGGACTGAGTAGTCAGCTACAACTCAATGGTATGAGTGTGCTGCACAATGGATGATGCTAACACTCTAAAATCTACTGCTGGAGTAATGAACCGTGGTTGTCCCCAGGTGACTCCCTTCTCTTCATTAAAACTATGAGTAAAAGGAAAGAAAAGCTATAAAGCTTGTGTATCTCTGTGTTTATGATGTAGCCTAGCTTTCTGCTAGCCCAAACAAACACTTTATCACTTCATCTTCTCTCCCCAGAGAGAGCAAGGAGATGCGGTTTTACAGGCAGCAAAGGAAGGCAGACAGGGATAGCTTGGTTGCCGGGAAGTGTCAGTCCATAAGACTTCAGTGTTGTAACCTAACTATATACACATAAAGCATACAGAGACGTGAGACCTGCTGAAGTGCTGCATGGTCAGAAGATCAGACCAGCTGAATGCAATGAGTGTTTCTTGGGTGCCTCCCACCATAGTGGGAGATTTTAAAGTGTGAACACACATGGTTTTTCTGTTTCTGCAACCAGGGATGTAACTACGGGGGTGATCAGAGCAGTTGTTGATCAGTGGAACCTTCTGTGCCACGGTGAATGCACTTTGAGATATTTAAAGGATGTAATAACATAGGGGAGTATCTCACTACATAGGGCTTCTGGCAGGCATTTTGCTGGGGAGGGCTTTTGAGAGGAGCTGGCTTTCACTGAGAAACACAAAATCACAAAGGCAAAGCCTCTCCCTCTCTCATTGCCAAATGTTTCTTTCCACCACACTTATTTTACAGATTATATGACATGCTCTTCATGATGCTGGCAAAAAAAACCAGACCATGGCTGTGAACACAGTGGGAGATTCTACTTCTCTCTTCTCTGTCTGTGGTCTCAGATGCCTGCAGCAAATAATCTCTTCCACCACTCACTGTCATGCAAATTCACATCTTCAGTCCATGTATCATGAGACGACCAGGCTTCTTGAACACATGCTTCTTGGGCAGCCTGGGGACATAACAAATATCCAGGATGCCTGCAAAGTCATAAATCCCAGACACCACACAGCTTGAGCTGAGCTTAATACATTTAGAGCAAGGGATAGAAATTTTGCGAGGCTTAGTTATTTTGTGAGGTTTAGTTGGCAGTGCTGTGATACTGACCTTGCTGTAACAAGTCAAATCCCTCACAACTGGATGCAGGAGAAGGATCCATAGACTGTAGCTACACAAGTAAATAGTAAAACAGATCAGAGTCCTTTTGCTGGTCTGGAAAATGAGTAACATATCATACATCAATGCATAGAAAACTGAATTCACTTTGTCCTCCCAAATGGATATGGTCACATCATCCATCCTGTCTGCTGGAAACAGCTCCAGGACTGTGCTGTTCCTTAGGTCGGGACTGGGTATAGCTTGGATATAAATTGTTTGGCACAGGACAGAGCCATCCCATGAAGAAGGATAAGAAATTAATAGCCTTGGATAACAAACAGCCAAGCTCAAGCCTAACTTTGAAGGCTAACCCTAAAATCTAACCTTATTTGGTTTGCTAGTTTACCACTAGAACAAGAAACAAATGAGTTTCCATCAGTGTGCACCTCTGTGCCCCCATGTAAATAGGATCAGACCAATCTTTTCCTGTGTGCCATGCAGATGTTTCTGCTTTACCTTCATCAATCACGTTCCTTGTGATTGTTTTCTTAATTAGTCTACACCAGAACAAATGGGTTTGTGCTGTGTTTCTCAGTCACGCTCGCTTTTGCATGGCAGAGAGGACTAATTCTGCCCACCTCAGCAGTTAGTGCTTCAGACACTTCAGCCTGCGCTCACCCGTGCTTTAGACTGTATGGTTACAGTGGTCTGTAATGAGCTTGCAAGTAGAGAAAAATGCTCTGACCTCTCTCTTGAAATGATCATGTAGAACCTTTTATGTTTTAAGAAGGACTTCCTTTGCAATGATATATTGACCATATAGCACTCACAAAGAACATCAGTAAAAATGCCCTTGAGTTAAAGGGATTCTTGTTTATTATCGCACAGTGTGTTTTCTTTTGAGCATGGAGATTAGGATGTAGAGTGGGATGATTTATAGCACACCGTCAGTAAGTACAGTTCAGCTTGGAAGAATAATTATAAAAGATGAATAAATGTGTGCAATATTTTGTAGTATAATAACAACTACTATTTAAATAGGGTGATTTCATCAAACCACAGGCTATTCTGCTTTCAGATGAACACTATGTTCTTTCCTGAGGCATGTACAAAAAAACCTCCAACCTGTAATGTGAAAAAAACGAAGCAGTGAAAGCAAACCTCTCCTAAGGAAGCACTTTAAATATTTCGGGATTACTTGTGGTCAGTTTTATATTTAGAACTAAAATGAGGTTGTTTTTTTAAAAACCTCTTTTAAACTTGAAGTACAACCTTGAATTTATCCAAGAAAAATATTTAGGTTAATGTGAACATTTTTTTTTAATGTTTCATAAATGAGAACCCCCAAAAATCCCACTTTTTGGATGAGTTTTGGGCTGAGTAATGTCTTTACAACTTACAGTTTTTACTGTAAGAAAATGACATAGAATTAAGCTTAAGAATGTTTCACTACAGAGATGTGATAGACACAGCACACTACCTCTAGAATTAGTCATCTCCAGGAGGTTTTCCACTCAACCCCTCTTGGATACCCCTTTTAGGGTAATATAAATTACACGGTGGGTGTTTCCTATTCTCTCCTCCAACAATAAAGGGTGGCTGGGTTGACTAGATAAGTTGTACAACTAATTTCCAACCCCTGTGTTATTTTTACAGCCTCTAAGAAAGAAATAGGAACCTATATCTGCACAAAGCTGTAAATTTAATTTCTCTTCTTTCATGTTGTACGGGATTTTTCACACAATTATAATTGATTAGGTGGGTGAAAAATAATATAGGGTGTAATAATATAAGACTGTAATTCCAATATTTTTCTGCTATTAAGATGCATCTGCCAGCTGAACAGTCACCTGGAGGGCCTGGACCAACAGTAAACACTAAAACTTACTGAAAGAAGCAAGTAGCTTACACTGTTAGTAGATTATTTGGAGGTCAAACACAACACATTTCAAAGTCAGTGGTAGGATGTTACGTAAGATGAAGAGTGCTTGAAATAGCACAGCCACAAGGGCTCCATGGAACTGTTGTATAGAAAAAGCTATATAAAGAAAAAGCATTATTTATTTACGATGTTAATTCCACTTGATTTTGCCTCAATTTCTTTTCAAAATCAGGGCAAGAAGATACGTGCAGGAAAACAAGCAACTCAAGACATCTACTCTGAAGTCCTTGCTCCCTTTTTGAGAGCAGTGATTTGTGTTCATTCCTCATTAGACAGATAGTTGTAAGGCGATGGGAGCTCCTTAACCCAGAGCTATTAGGATGTGGTGCTGAAATGGGTGTAGGTGTGCCTGAATGTCTTGCAAATAGCATAGTACTAAAAAGCCATAGATACTCTGCTTATAACAAGCTGAGGTTGAGCTACAAAATCACAGCAAATAAAACTGTATCCTAAATGGGCTGGGAAATGATCCCCTTTTCCCCTTCACTAAGAATTAACCATTTAAATAACTATTAGCCCTGCTTTTCTCCTTCTTTTTATTGCATTTTGGCCTCCCTAACAGCATCATCACACAATTCATATTTGTGATTAGCATTCCTATGAAAGCAGTCTGTCTATAAGAGCTAGGCTAAGACAGTAAAGGACATGGCAACAACAGCAGGACTTTTCATAGGGCCTAGGAAAAGAAAGGGAGCTGCATTGCTTATGCACTAAAATGCAAATTAAAAAGTCTGGAATTAAAAAAACCCAAAGAAACACAAGAAAAATGTATTGAGAGATACTGAGAACAAGAGTTCAAGTGCATCTGTAGGAATCATGTTCCCCAGCATAATCATTACTGTTTTTCTGCCTTCCACCATGGAAAATGAAAAGAATCGTTGGGTATTTATGGCTTCTTAAGCCCAAAAGTATTTTCTTCAGAGTGAGTGAGTGGTTCAGGACTGTTCTAATATCATGCAGACACTCAGGCAAAACACAAATCACTTATAAATTTGGAACAGAGTTTCTGTAGCTTCATCCAAAGCTGGGGTTCTACCAGCTATTTTCTTTTTCAGCTCATTTTGAAATACAGCTGCAGCCCTCTTGATGACATCATTTTGCTGAGCTGAAATCCTACCGTGTGCGTTCAACACATTTTGCTGCTGCATCAGTCTGGCAGCACAGAAATTCATGAAGATGGACAATTGCTTTGACCTTATTGCGGTAATGGAAAAGATGTCAAATGTATTGATTCAGCTGCTTTCCTCTGATAGTTCAAGGGAACGAGCCAACTGTGGCAAGTGTTTCTAAGTGCACTAATAGACAGTACAATGTGTTCTAGTACTAGATGAGAGCTTTACCTGTTGTGGTACTTGAGTGCCCATCCTGCTAGATGCAATCAATAGTAGACTTGTTCTCTTTTTAACAAGATCCACAAAAATTGCCTCACATGTGGAGCGGTTTAAATCCATTAGTTAATCAAGTCACAAAGCGTTCCAAGGGGGAAGAGTGTGGTAGGAATGAACCTAAGAAAAACCAGTGACAAGGATGCCTACAAGCATGAATTCCAGCAGTGTAAGGACTGATTACAAGAGATGCTGGTACCTATCTATCTACAGATCACTGTTCTGAACCAAACCGTTTAGCCTGGTCACTGTGAGAGTGAAATGGTCATCCACAAAGTTTCAAAGGCTCAGCTACCACGTACTTCCCCAGTAGACACTATAAGGCTGGACCAGCCTTCTCCCTTGTAGCTGGAATATATCCATCCCAGATTTAGCTTGGCAATTCTCAGATACCGAAGTCTGGTGAATGTGATGGTGTGGTCCAGATACAGCGAGTCAAAGACTTCTCCTAATTTAGTGGTGGACATGAAGAAAAATGGTCAATGAATTCTTGCTGGAATTCAAGCTTTTAAGAAAACAAGGCTAAAATTTGAAAACCAAAACATTGTTTAAGTCAGAAATGTTGTTTACCCAGAAGTTCATTTAGATGTCAACAGGACCTTGGAAGCACTCCGTGACAGACAGAACCACCTTGCATTCATAATAGAATGGAATTTTAGCAACAGCACAATAGTGAACAGGCTGCTCAACCTGAGAGAGACTCTTCGTTGTCGTTATAAGATAGCACATGTATTCTCTTTCAGTTGACTTCAACTCATGGGAAATCATGGGTACCACTGCAGCCTATTTTACAGTAATACCTCCGGCACTCTGAACAACTGTAAAATACTGTTTTTAAATGTGCTAAGATGTAGGAATACGTGTTGCTCCTTTGCTGCTATGATTTAAGGACTGTGTCAGGCCATCTGCCAAGAAGAAATAATTGAACAGCCATAGGTAAGGCCTAAAGTAATGTTAGGTGAGAGACGTTACAGCAGATCTGGTGGTCAGAAGTGCTCCTCAGCAGTGTCCTGGAGAAGACATAGCAGTTTCAGCAGTCAGCAGTACTCAAATGGAATGATGCAGCTAATGCTATACTTAGGCGTTTATACGCACTGCCCCACTTTAAAGGAGCAAATGTTCCCTCACAGTGCAGTTCAGTGATGTAGCATTTGCCATACATCAGTGACAAAAATCTGGCTCCCACTTGCATTTTTTGCAAGGTCAGACAATTTAATCATCAGTCCTTGAATATCCACCGCTACTCTGGAAGACAGTGATATGTTGTTATATATCATAGAAATGCAGAAAGCAGATCTTATCACCCCAGGAAATGGGATTATGGAAGTTTTAAAGAATCAAAAACGAACTGGAAATATACTTGTATGACAGAACTACTCAGGATTCTCATAGTGAACGTTGAGTGATATATTAATAACGAAGAAGAGATTTAAAAATAAATGCTTCAAGGCTCAGACTTTTACAGACACATCAAAAAGTCCTGTTTGTAGAAGTCTCCTAAAGAGGGGAATAATATACCCAAGCTGCTTGCCAAAGAGCTCTTGCTTTTTTCACTGAATGAGCCAAGATGTCCATGCAGTGTGGGAAGCCCTAATAGGGTTTCTCAAACACCGCCTCTCTTTTCTGCATCAGTTCAAAATGTCCTCTTGCAGCAAAAGTAACAGGGCAAGGATAAGAAGCTACTTCTTCCATTCTTTTTGCAGGGTTTGTCTCCACCAAAGGGAAATAGATTTCAGATACTAGCAGGGGAATGTATTTTTATATACTTCCATCAGGGAATGAAGTGCATCTCTACCGAATTGCTGCTCCTAACACCACTCTTCACCAAGAGTTACCTGGAGAAGACAGAGAAAACCTAACTTATTCAAGTAGCAATCAACATCAGGAGATACTAAACACTAATATACAAATTAAAGTATCAGTTACTATCTGAGAATTGTCAGCTCTAACCAAAATGCATATTCTGAGGGAATAAAACCACCTCACTTTGAAGCCGTCGTCTTGAAACTGATTGCTTCCTATAAATGATATATTAGTAAGAATCTGGTGAGAGGAGGCAGGATTGCATGGTCTGAGTTCATTGTCTCTCATCTTCAGCAACTTGAAAGCATTAAAGCTTCCCGACACTGATAAAAGCAGCTGCTTGGTGACTCACTGAAGCTGAATTTCACTGAGAGCTCTCCCCTTTTCATAGAATATAAATAAATAACAGGCTTGTAAGTTATTTCATATCTCATTTGAAGGGATGCGACTCAATAGCACTTTTGAAGGGTGAAGGGATCTTGACAAGTCATTAAATACTTCTACACCAAGGTTTAGTTCTCTTTTAGTTAGACAGAGTGCCATTAGAGACTCTTTTTGTGTCTGAGAACCATATTGCGTGGCTGCAAAGCATACTTCTCCTCCCACACCCTGGGATTTCAATCAAGAGGTCTCTTGACCCAGCAGTGATAGAGAAATGCAGTTTTTCCAAGAATGGTGCAAAGTCATGGTCAGCATCATGGTAAGGGCCAACAAGAGTGGCAGTGACAAGAGATATCACAGTGGAAATTTAAGTGGGTTCATTGGGCTGCAGAGCTGGACAGGGAGTAGTTCAATGAAATCCTACAAGAACAGTGTAGAGTCTGGCATCTGGGCAAGAACAACCCCAGGAACCAGGATAGGGTGGGGACTGACCTTTTAGAGAGCAGTGCAGGAGACAGGGACCTGAGAGTCCTGATGGACAGCAGGATGATTCTGAGCCAGCAATGTGCTCTTGTGGCCAAGAAGGCAA
>VZRI01002341.1:0-26521 GCA_013397515.1 Upupa epops | reverse complement strand
GGTCTCTTTAGCTTGGAAAAAAAGAGGCTGAGGGGTGACCCCATTAATGTCTATAAATGTAGGAAGGGTGGGTATCAGGAGAATGATGCCAGGCTCTGCTCAATTGCAGCCAATGATAGAACAAGGAGCAATGGGTGTCAGCTGAAAGAGGAGGTTCCACATAAATATGAGAAGAAACCTCTTCCTATTGAGGGTAACAGAGCCCTTGAAGAAGCTGCCCAGGGAGGTTGTGGAGTCTCCTTCTCCGCAGATGTTTACAACCTGCCTGGAGTGTTCCTGTGCGACTAGATCTAGGCGATCCTGCTCTCACAGGAGGACTGCACTAGATGAACTTTTGAGGTTCCTCCCAATCCTTAATATTGTGTGATTCTGTGAATCTGTGCCTTAAAACCTCAATTAATAGATGCCTATCAACAGATTGGGGGCTGACAGGAGACCTAGAGCCTTCTGCAAGCAGTTGAGGATCCCAGAAGTATATACTAGGTTATCTCAGTTGGAGCAAGATTGCTATTTTAAGCAAATGAATCCATCCATAGGTGCATGCCCCATAGGCATACATCTCTGATTGAGTCCAACTACCTTGCTGTTGTGATCAAAGCAATGAACAAAATGCCTCTTAATTTAACAAGAAAAATCTTTATGCTTCACTTGCTGTGTTTTAGATTTCTACTTCAGAATGAGATAAACCATAGAATGAACACAAGCTTTCTTCACACACACTGAATTTGGGCATCTTTGGGTACCTGGCAAACGTGTTGAGACAGATGCAGGAAAGCTGATGGTATATTTCTTTGCAAACTAAACATGAACGTCTCTTACCACGACAGTTTTGCCTGATTTTCTCTGCTTTTCTTTGCTGAATGATATTATTCATATCTGTCCAAACAATGCCTTGCAAATCCTTTCTACCAGCAGACATCAATTCCCTGAGCAACAGAAGGCAACCTTTTATTTTGGGTGAGGGCACATATTTGTGTTAGTTCAGAGGCTGCTATTTCAAGACGGAACTTAAATCTTTATTAAAAATAAATACCTTAAATACATAAACTCTTCCAACAGTAACAAAAGCGAAGACTGTTTGCTCATAATTTCTCTGCTAAGGTGCTGCTTAAGAATTTCTTTGTGTACAGCTCTTGAGTGCTGGCAGAGATCCCAAGGAATCCATAATTCTTTTAAAATAATGAGAATGAGTTACATTTAAACTCCACCAAAATGAATGATGGGTTCTTAGCGTGTAATGAAATTGTGTGACCAGTAGGAGAAGGGAATTGATTGTTCCCCTGCATTTGGAAATGGTGGGGCTGCATCTCAAGTACTGGTTTCAGGTTTGGGCTCCTCACTCACTGCCAGAGGACATTGAAGGGCTGCAGCATGTCTAGAAAAGGACAACAGAGCTGGGGAAGGGTCTGCAGCACAAATGCTCTGATGAGTAGCTGAGGGAACTGGGGGAGTATTGACTAGAGAAAAGGAGGCTCAGGGGAGACCTTATTGCTCTCAACAACTCCCTGAAATTCAAGAGGTTGGAGTGAGGTGAGGTCAGTCTTATCTCCAAATGGCAGAAGAAGAAGAAATGGCCTCAGGTTGCATGAGGAGAGGTTCAGGTAAGACATGAGGAGCAATTTCTTCCTTAAATTGTCCTCAAGGCCTGAAACAGGGTACTCAAGGCAGTGCTGGAATCCACATGGGGGGTTTGAAAAGCTGTGGAGTTGTGCTGAGTGACACAGTTTAATACTGACTTGACAGTACTGAGTTAACAGTTGGACTCAGTGATCTTCAGGTCTTTTCCCAAGCTGAACAGTTCTGTGCATGAGGTATGCAACACACAGGCAAGAGATGTTGCAGGCAATAAATGGACAAACTTCACCATTTTTTGGACAAATTCCTCTTACGTGCTGGTAGTATCCTGGAACATAACGACTCCCTTTGTCCAAGGAGATGAATGTTACTTCAGATGGAAAATATATTTGAAGTTATTAGGAAATGTGAAGAAATAGATGCCCTACTCTGTGAGAGCAGCAACCCCTCTTCTCTCTGAGTCTTCCAAAAA
Organism: Upupa epops; assembly: GCA_013397515.1. NCBI lineage: Eukaryota > Metazoa > Chordata > Aves > Bucerotiformes > Upupidae > Upupa > Upupa epops. Next base: position 24,474 of record VZRI01002341.1, on the reverse strand, counting down.
GTGCCTTTATGAACAGAAATTATAGCAGAATAATGGAAAGTGGGGGGGGGAGGCCATAACTACCAAGGATATGAAGGTTAAAGCAGCAACAGGACAGAAATTTGTGCTGTAATTACTTTCTGAAGTTCACCTTTTTGTGTGAAGTTGCAGTTTTTAAACAAAGTCGTTCCAATAAGGGCAATTAATTTGGGGATGTGTAGGTCTCCAGATATTTAAAACATGATAATTAGTCAATAAAATGATTTTTCCCCCTCATAAATAAGTACTAATTAATAGAAATTAATTCAGGCAACACAGCCATGTAGAAAATCAGATGAGCTGATTCCCATGGTCGTTTTGATTTGATAATTTGTGAGAAGCTTGTTGCTACATTCGCAGGGTGTTTGAAAAAGCCAAACATGTGAGATACCAGCAATTCAAAGAAACATTCCAGCACTTCCTGAGGCTGGGAAATGAGAGCTTATAAGAACATATGTTATCTGTCACACTATCTGGCGTCTCACATTTTACACCCATCATATGATCCAATATGTGTGTGTTTGAGAGCAGAGAGGAAAGTCTGTTGTGTCAGAGATTTGCAAGCTGCTTCTCCTCCTCAGAAGCTTATGTGGAAATACAAAGGTTTTGCCCAGATCCGGTTAAACAGCCACTAAGAGGAATATTCAGATGCAGTAAAATTTAGAGGGGAGACCCATCCTACAGACCGTACAATAAAAATAAATCAAAACAAAGATACCATAAAATAAAGATGAAAAAAGCCTCGGTTGCATTATCATGCCTTCTCTAGAAAGTGCCTGGGCACATTCCCACCTATTTGTCCCCACTGCAGGAAAGAAGGTCTCCACATTTTCACAGCACCTACATATACTGCCAAAGTGCTCTGTGGAATCAACCGTGACACCTGTTTCTTGCCCGGCATGCTTGGAGAAGAAATCCACTGTGATACCTGTTTCTTGCCCAGCATGCCTGGAGAAGATTCTGACCTCCTTGTCCATACCTTACTCACCCATCTGTCAGGTATTTTCTGTAGAAGGTGACAGGGCAACTCTGTAGTGCCCAAGCTGTTCTGAATTTCTGTATGAAACCACCCTGTGTGGCTCAGAAGGGTTAATAGCTTCGGCTTGGTGAAAAGTGTTTCTGCTGGGATTAGGTCCAGGAGAAGCAGTGGTTGCATTCCCATCCCACATTTGTTTGCCAATTGGCAGTACCTTGTTCCTCTTGGTTTATAATCAAGCCAGATCCTGGCAAAGCCTGTCCCAGGGCTTCACCCCTTTGTTGCATTGTATCAGCTGAAATTCTCCTGCAACTCAGACCGCTTCTGCTCCTGCTTAGCAGCTGGAGCAATTCTCCCATGCTCAGACAAATACTGTTGATAGCAAATTGATCCTGACACTTTACAAGTAGGGAAATCCACAGACACCTGTAGGCTTTCCTGCTGCACCGCAGCAATCCCCCTCACCCACGCCTCCTTAGCATTTCTGATTTAAAGCCTGTTTAGTTGGTGGTAGGAGATTTCAGAATAGCCTTTGTGTCTGAACTGAAGCCATTCAGGTATGTTTTCATGGAATTTCAGTCCCTGTTTGCTCAGTGTGAGGCAATACTGGGGTATTTAATTCTCTGATAAAAAGCCTGTGACATCTATTGGTAATAGAAGTCAGGGTGGAGGTACAGCTGGGTCAGAGCAAGTTCCTACATGCGTGTTCTCGGTCAATATTTGTCCATGCATAGAGGCAAATAAGTAAGTACCATGGGCTATTAACCTAGTTCTGGCACAGTTTTAAGGTCATTAGGGTGATTTTCAGAAAAAGAAACCATTCAGAGGTGGAGAGAAAAATAAGTGTAAATTGATATTTCACAGAACTGGAAATTTCATGCCTCCTCAAGAGAAATGTGTTTTATTTGAGTCCCTAATAGCTCCCTTGCATCTAGGAACTAGTGCCAATACGATGGGGAATGTTAACACCACCAACTCCAGTGCCAGTTAGTAGTTAATCCTCCAAGTAGGTTTTCCCATTTGTGCTTCACAGTGTTAAATCCCTGACCTTTCTGTACCAGCCACATAAGGATCATTAATTGCAAATTTATCAGTGTTCCTATAGCTACTGAACTGTGTATGCCAGCTAATATTTGGAAGATACAAAAAGCAAAGATATATTCTGCATTTTGCAGTGCTTGCCGTTATCATGACAATAAATCCACACACCGTGGCATGCAGTCATACAGCAATTTGTAGATGAAGATGATTTAAATTAATGGAGCATATTTTATCCTTTTGAGTGGGGAAGAGGACCGGATGACTTTATAGGTGTTTTCTGGGTTGAAGGGTGAAAGATAATCATTGCTAGAAAGTGGTTCACAGGACCTGAGCTACTAGCTAGGTAGTCAAAGACTCTCCTAAATTCCGCAATTCTCCTAAATGAAGTGGGAAATGAGAGTAAAGCTAGGTGATTTGAATCATCCCCATCCTCTTGTGTTACACAGACAGATATAGTGGATTAGAGACCTCAGGGAAACCGCTTGAGAAACTCAGGTGTATGTTTCCCTGGTGGTATTTAAACAATGTGTGCACCTCGAGCTTACAGACAGGGTTTAATGATGACCTGGTGGGGCAAGGTCAAAGGCTGGACTTGATGGTCTCAAAGGTCTCTTCCAATCAACGATACTCTGTGATTCTCTTAGATGATCTCCTGTGTAACTAATTGAGAAACCTGAGTAGACAAATAAAAAGGTATTTTCTGTGGGATGAGAACGCAGACCTTTTTACAAGCTTTCAAACAGTTGGGAGCATGAGCACTCACCTCTTCATCTGGACTAGGTTCTACCTCATGTTTCATAGCAGATGCCTACAGACATGTTGTACTTGTGATTTTTCTGATGCCTGTATTTAGAAAACTGAAATTTTAGCTGCTGTTTCCTGAGACTCCTTTCGATGACAAGTTATGTGATTTAATTCCATTTTTAAAGAGTCATTTGAACCATTTGGGTCCACAGACCTTGCTACAGCATAGTGTCACAGGTGTTTCTACGTCTCACAGGTACTATGATGGGTATGAATTGCACTATGACCGCACTCCAGGTGTAAAAGTATTGTTAACTTGTTTGAAATGCTGACATGCAGACCTCTGTAGCTTTATAACTTCCTCATTTTCCAAACATTCAACACAGTAGCTATTTATTGTGTTGGCTTTCTATAACACCACTTATGAGTTAAGCAAACTTTATAGAGCAAAGTGTGTGTTGGCTCTGTAACAGCTCAGAAAGGGTAAGGGAACACTCAATCCTGTTGCTAGCTAGAGGTATTCCTTCAGGTTTCTGGTATTTCATAGAATGATAGAATGTCTTTGGCTGGAAAGAACCTCAGAGGTCATCTAGTTCCAATCCCTTTGCCATGAGTGCAGACACCTCTCACCGGACTAGATCAGGTTGCCCAGAGCCCCCATCTATCCTGGCCTTGAACACACCCAGGGGTGAAGCATCTGCAACTTCTATAGACAACCTCTTCCAGTGCCTTAGCACCCTCACAAGGAGGAATTTATTCCTGAGATCTTGTCTAAATCTCCCCACTTTTAGCTTGAAACCATCCCCCTTGTCCTATTATTAGAGTCCCTTGTAAAAAGTCACTTTTCAGCTTTCTTCTAGTCTCCTTTAGGTATTGGAAGGCTGCTATAATATCCTCTTCCCCAGGGCCTTCTCTTCTATTTCAAGGAAGTAAGTGATAATACATTCTGATTACATAAAAATCACAATCATTCTGTGTGCACGTATATAGTTTCAATTTCATAATACTCTACACATACATTATTCTATTGCTTTACGATTTTTGGTGATTTTAAAATGGTGTTTTAAATAAAGGATAAAATAGTCTGCCTCCTCCTTTCTTATAAGCCCTCTATGTACTAAAAAAACACAATAATGTCTCCCCAGAGACTTCTCTTCTTCAGGCTGAACAACCCCTGCTGACAACACTTCTTTTGTCAAGGTCAGAAGGGAGATCTATTCCAAAACATCTTTCCAGCCTGCACAGGTACTGTAACCAGTGCAGAAAGAAAGCAGTTATTCCATGTAAATAGAATACTCAAAGCTTCCCCAGTTAGAGCAAGGTCACTTCAGTCCTACACACCCAACAGGAAGCTCACAGCAGGCTGGATGACAAAAAGGTGAAAGGGCATGTCAGTAACAAGAAAGATTCATCAATACTGTTTAAAAGATGCCACCTCATGATTTCAAAAGTTGCACTTTATTGATTATCAGTCAAGAATTTATTTGCTTGTCCTTCCATATCGCACAGAGCCTCCTCACAGGTAATAATTAAATATAGTGTTTAATAGAATTGAAGCCAAACCCGTGTCTCCCTGTAAAGGTACTCATGTTGTTTACCTAGAGCATAAATAATCTAAGTAGATCAAGCAAAGCCATCATAGTGAAATATGGGAAGAGAGATTGGCTTCAGAGGAAGATGCAATTTGTGTGTGCTTAACTATTAAAAAGAATTTAGATTAATTTTTAGGAAATGAACGCTCTTGTTTAAGGATGAAAGAAAGCCTTTACACACCTCACTGCTCTTCAAGTGCTCAGGTATTTTTTGCCATTTGGCTTCAGATAAATTGCAGAAAGAGGGATTAATCATAACTGACTTCAAATGCCTTGAGCGATGACACAGTCGAACGAGGCGCATTGAGTTCCCCTCATAGTCTTATCGTTAGGGGCAACTCAGCTAATGTGTATTGGCCATCTGTCTTTCTACAGGATGATCTCTGCTCTTCCAGCTCCTTTTACTCTCTGCTCTTCTGTGAGAGATGCCTATATTGCAGGTACCTCTATTCAGTCAGATGATTTTCACCCTTATCTCTTTAAAATACGCCTCTTCAAATGAGTTTTAATCAATATAACTGCAATTAATTGATAACAGGTTCTGACCTTGCTTTCTTTTTCTATCGTGTCTCACTTTGCTCTTAGTTGGCTTTGGGTTTTTATATTTCTCTTTATGTATGGAACAGGCTCTCTGAATCCATTTCAAAGGTTAGTTCCCTTTCAATAGATCTTTCTGGTATTTTGCTCTCAGGAAACCAACACAAAGATACTCTACATGTGTAAAGTAATTTGCCTTAAACGATATACAAATTCACCTTCTAGAGAATCACAGAACTATTTAGGCTAGGAAAGATCTCCAAGCCCATCAAGCTCAGCCCATGACCTAACTTCACCACAATCAGCTAGACCATGGCATTAAGTGTCATAGCCAGTCTGCTCTTAAATTATCAAGCTTTACCACATTTCCCTGTAACTAAATCTTGAGGATATTATATCCATATCCATAGCCCAGAACTGTGCCTTATTCCATGTGAAGTCCTGCTATGCTCAGTTACAACTGTGCATAGCTGAGCAGTTCAAGAAGTTCCGTGGTTCCTGGTTTCACTTTGTAATCCCTCTTCCAGTACACAGAGCATAGTTTCCATTTTTAAATTGGTGTTTTTCACTACTTTCACTATTATTGGGGTGATGATGTATTATAGAATGTCTTGTGATGGACACACATGTAGAATTCCTGAGCACCCCCCAGACAGCTCACGACAGGGTTCCTGCTTCTTCAGAAAACCTGAACAGTTGAACAGACTTCTTCAGATTTTTAGCACATGAGAAAAACAGCAACAACACGTATTTCTCAACAAAATAATAACACATGAGAAGCAATTAGTGTGCCCCTACTTATTTATCAGCGTTTCATTATGATCTCAGTGCTGTTCCTTGGCCATCCACATCATTTACTGGGGATGAACAGGCTTTGTGATACACCAAGCATGAGCATCACCTCTACATTGGGATGCCCTCAGCAGCAAAGCCTGTTAAACACTTCAGAGGGTGCTTCAACAACAGCCTTCTTCTCTCGTGAAGCAGACTTCTCAGCCAAATCTAGATGTCTGTGGTTTAGATGTCAATAGCTGAGCGAATAACTGTGCAATCTTCCTAGTTATCAGAGAGAGAGGGACACAGGTATTTCAAAATGTGTGTCACCTGCCCTGTTCCAGATATCTTGGACTGTACTGAATGTATTAAGTGGAAATTCAGTAAAGATAAATTAGTGTTACCATAACAAGCTTAGATATAGTTCAGGTGGTCGGGAGATGTCTTCCACACACACAGTCTTTTCTCCAAGAGATGATTCAGTTCTCTCTTGCCACTTTATGCTTCTTGCTTGTGCTGAAGCAGAAGATGTGGGAATGATGTGTGGAGTGGGCTTTCCTCTGGTGTGAAAAGCATCAGGCTGATGAAAGGCACAGAAGAGCAGAGCACTCAGCATCCTAAAATTTCCACAGCAGTTCCTTTACTATTAGAATGTCCCCTCCATACTCTTGAGGAACTTCTTTAGTCTGAATTCACTTTTGCCACTGCAGGATGTAAAGCTGAGGATAAGAAATGGAAAACTTGAAGCACTCAACCACTCTGAGGAAAGTTTTGACCTGTGTTTAGTCTAAGTAAGGGTTTGTATTTTCTCTATATAGGCATCATGAAAAGAACAATGCCTGTTTTCAGTTAGACCAACTTGTAAAAGTGGTTTGGGGTTGTTGGGCTTTTTTGCTTGGCTTTTTTTCAGGTAACTTTTAAAATATTCTAGATCTTCTTGGAATCCTGTGGGCTGCAACCCCAATGAATAAGCACGTGTTTGGGAAAGTAAATGACTGATCTTTTCTAAATCTTCAGTACAATTAAAAAGAGAGCTTTTAAAAGAAACATTCCTGTAGCAGCACATTAGTGGGGTATTTGAGCATTATTTTACTAGTGAAGGACATTTATTAGTCCTGATGTTGTATCATTACAGTACTCTAGACCTTAGGAAGGGAACACTGGCACAAGTTCTCAGAGCAAGAATGATTTGTCGTTCTGCACTTATTGAAAACCTGCAGCCAGGTTCTCAGCTACTTTTAAAGGATGCTGGTCCAGGCGCAGAAATGGTAGTTCTAAGGGTATAGGAGAGCTTTTATGTTTTCCACTGACGTTTTTCCCTTGCTGCAGGTCTGTCCTGTTTATAGACACTGTGATTCTGCTGATTAAGACCTATAAAAGCTCCAAATGTTCTGTGTTTTAAGATAATCCAATCTTGTATTTAAATCAAGGGGCAGGATAACCTGAACCGGTTTCTCTAGTTATAAATAGAATTGCCACTTGCAAACAGCCCCCCAGACAGCAGTGTTTACCCTGCTGTGACCCTGCTGAGAAAAGCAAAATGCTGTGAGTTTTTTTTCCTGGCTCCTCTCCTAAATGGGAACAGTTAAAGAGCACCTCAGAGTACTAGACCCAAATCACAGAATCATAAGATGCTCAGATGGAGCATGTCCAGGGTGAAGCATTAAAGCTAGTGGGGTGCTTGGAGGACAGGTCTTGTGAGGGGTGGCTGAGAGAACTGAGGTTGTTTGATCTGGAGAGAAGGAGGTTGAGGAAAGACCTTGTTGCTCCTTGTGATTACCTGAAGGAAGATTGGGAAGGGATGAGGATTGGTCTCTTCTCTCAAATCACTGGGATAGAAGGAGATAGCCTTCAGTTATGCCATTGAAGGTTTATATTGGGTATTGGAAAAGATTTCTTCACTGAAAAAACTGGCTGCTCAGGGAGGTGGTGGAGTCCCTGGAGGTGTTCAAAAAACATGTAGGTCTGGTGCTTGAAAACTTGGTTTAGTGGGCATTGTGGCATTGGCTTGATGCTTGGACTTTGTGATCTTGGAGGTCTCGTCCAACCTTAATGATTCTATGATACTAGACCTGCTGATAGATCTGAAGGTAAGAAAACCGCTAGAAGAGGAGATGCCTCCAGTGCTGATAAGAGGGATCCTACTGGTGTAATTAAGCTGTGTAAAATTGAAGGTGGAGAGAAGAAATAAGAAAAGAAAGAACATACCATTTACATTGCTCCTGCGTTTCCAGGTCCATCTCATCCCTATAAAGTGTGCAGTAGTATTCCTAAATGCAAAGGGCTGCATTTCCTTCCTTTCTCCCTAGTCTCAAGTGTATGGTTTGTTATATTTTCCAGTTTCTCAGTACTTTTGTCCAGAAATGTCTCCAGAAAACTTGTTCTAAAAACTTGTGTTCTGAAGAAAAATGACAAACAAGGACTGTTGTGGATCCCTAACCTTTCATTTCCCTTGGATCATAATTATTCTGAGTGTGCAGTTCTTTCCTACTCATTGATTTTAATGACTGGGATGCGTGCACATGACACAGCTTTTATATCCAACACATTACTTTTGCCTTCATGCAACCTCTATGAACAAAGAGAGGGGATTTCCCCGCATAGATATTGAATCAGTAAATGGATTTTTAAGCAGACAGAAACTCATGCAGTCTTTAGAATTTTTCCACTGTTTTCTTTGTGGTTTGGGACTACCATGTTCGTAGCGATGTTGCATCAAACCCTCATTTTCTTAAAAGACTGTTTACGTTTGCCTCTGTACTCTGCAACTCCTGATTGAATACAGCACAGGATATTTACCAACATTAGCCTAGTTAACTCATCCTCATTACCCCATCCAGTTTTAGTTAGTGTGCATCTGTCATTTGTTCTCCCAGATGTAGAAATCTGCATCTGCATGTCATTTCTGTCAACGTGGCTTGGATGCTCTGACTTGTCTTCTTAGGCTTCAGCTGTTTTCTGTAATTTGGGAACTTGTTGAGCAATAAACTCTTGTAGACCCATCCAGCAGCATGTTCTATTCGCAGCTCCTCATTCCTAGCAAACACACGAGATATCTGGCCAATGGAGGAAGCAAGAGAGCAGTACAGAGTGAACCCCTCTGTGGTACTAGCCCAGAACAGCAAAGGATTAATTAGATCCGATAATGATTCTCAGAAAGATTTTTGGGCTCTTCATTATTAGTGTTGTCTCTGTCATGTTGGGGATATAGACATCCTTTTTCTGTTTTATTTATGCTACAGTTAGAAGAGCAAGGGGTTTTTTTTCTTGGCAGAGAGTAAAAAGACTGAAAAATGTAGTTGAGAGAAGAGGGATGAGATTCAAACAATTTCCCTAATTGTCTATAATACTAAAGGAAGTGTGAAACATTTGCTAAGAGTCAAATATTTTATTCCCATGTTTTGACAGCAAAACAATTCTCTTAGGTTTTCAAGACATTCTTTTTCAGACAAACATCTTTTTAAAAGGGTTAAATGGTGCCTTTTTAAGCTGTGTGCTTCCTTTTGGATGAACTCCAGCTGCAGCTTCATGGCTTTATTTGTATTTCGTTTGTTTCACAACAAATCATAAAACGAGGCTGTTCTTTCTCTCCTCTGCAGACAAGACAAATTAAGGGCTGGGATAAAAAAATATTACCTCACTTTGGAAGAGATTTAGGAGTTCGTGTGGTGAACTAAACAAATTGGGATATGCTTGACTATATTTAACATCCGCAGCATGGATGTTTAATGCAGCAGTCACCCTGGTCTCCCTTTACAGTTAACAGAAGTCAAATTATTATAAAGAATGTTTTCTAGAGAGTGATGTGTCTGTTCTTTAGACAGACCTCTAACATAGGATGATCAGACCATCATCTCCCTTTTCTCTCCAGTGACTAGAAAGGAATGAAGCTGTTCTGACCATAGAGGAGTACAGTACCAAATTGAAAAGGCAGTGTTGGTTCCACACTTCCCTCCAGCAATACGAGGCACACCCTGCTGCTGAGGTATATTGAGTTGGGTCCTTGTTGGCAGCTGACCCACCTGGATGTGTTCTTATGCAGCTTGGTCTAGGTGATCCTGCTGTGGCAGGGGGATTGAACTAGATGAACTTTTGAGGTCCCTTCCGATTCCTAATCATTCTATGATTCTATGATTCTATATTTCTATGATTCTATGAATATTGAGTTGGGTCCCATTGGCAGGAGGAGGACAGTTACTGTTTGTAAGAATACAGAAATAAGGATACAAATAAGACACAAACTTATAAACACAACATCATGTCAGGACACGATAAGAAGGGTAACTAGACATTGGAAACTCAAAAGCAATGCTGAGAAATAAATTTTCACCACCTGGCTCTGTGGAACTCCTTGTAGGAAAAGAAAAATTCCCACAAGTAATGCAGAAATAAATATATTTTACATGAAATCTTCCATCTTCTCCTGTGAAAGATTTTTTAATAGATAATTCCCCCGGTTTTATAAGACATATGTTTGGCTCATCGTGAGTGTAAAGACAAACCCTTGATTCCTTGTGATATAAATATATTTTCAGGAACCGTTTGCACGCTGGTATTTTATGGGCTGAATATGCTAGAGTGACTCACTCTGAGGACATCAGTTTGGGCAGACAGTGACTTTTAGTAACATTGAGTATTACTTAGCCTCTTGTGAAAGTTGGCCCATAAATGTCTCAGATGTGAGAGCAGACTCATGTTTAATACTTGATGCTAAGTTTTAATGGTCAAATATTCTTTTCATTCTCTTTCTGAGCAGTGAATATATTATTGGCCACCCGATGTGATTATGCTAAAGCTTTCAAGTGTCTTAACTTCCATTTTTTTTACTACTTCAATATTGTATTTGACTATTCCTGTAGCATAACACACTAAGGCACTTCTGTGCTGATACATATTTCTTATGAGAAATTACTACCAAAAAAAATAAGCTAGTGCATGACTTACTCTATCAACTGCAGTTACTTCATCACATCTAAATATATTTCTTCCATCAGAGCTGGTATTACAAAGCTTTCTGGCCCAACCACGAATTCATTCATCTCCCACACAAAATCGAGATGAAGTCACATTCACTTTCAAGCAGCTGAAAACTACATTTCTATTCAGTCTTAACTCCATCATTCTTCTGATTCTATGTAACTTTACTCTCTCAAGTCATAATACATGATTTCATTTTTAGACTCTAATCTCCATGTACTTATTTTGAAGGTGATGTTATTCCACAAGAAATTCTTCTTGATTTCTACTGGACACTTTAAAAACCTTAGTTTGTGCTTCCACATTCACAGCAACAACAGTGTGAGTCTGAGCACTCTGTGGGTCAGCACATCTTTATTCAAGAACATCACTTCATTGATTTGAGGCCTGGATCTAGTGGAGTCCCCCAAGGATCAGTACTGGGACCAGTCCTATTCAATCTATTCATTAATGACTTGGATGAGGGATTAGGGGGCACTGTCAGCAAGTTTGCTGATGACACCAAGCTGGGTGGTGTTGCTGACACCCCTGCAGATTCTGCTGAAATTCAGTGAGACCTGGCCAGGCTGGAGAGCTGGGCAGAGAGAAATGGAATGAAGGACAACAATGGTCAGGGGAGAGTCTGGCATCTGGGCAAGAACAACCCCAGGGACCAGGATAGGATNTATTGTGTCCATTTCTGGGAGCCTCAGTTCCAGAAGGACACAGAGCTGCTGGAGGGTGTCCAGCACAGAGCAATGAAGATGATGAAGGAAGCAGATCAGCTCCCTGATGAGGAAAGGCTGAGGGAGCTGGGTCTCTTGAGCTTGGAGAATAGGAGGCTGAAGGGTGACATCATTCATGTCTCTAAATATGTGAGGGGTGGGTGTCAGGAGGATGGAGCCAGGCTCTTCTCAAGGTCATCTGGTGATAGGACAAGGGGCACTGGGTGCCAGCTGGAACAGAGGAGGTTCCATATCAATATCAGCAGGAACTTCTTCCCAGGGAGGGTACTGGAGCACTGGAACAGGCTGCCCAGGGGGGTTGTGGAGTCTCCTTCTCTGGAGACATTCAAGACCCACCTGGCTGTGTTCCTGTGTGACTTGGTCTGGGTGATCCTGCTGTGGCAGGGGGATTGGACTGGATGATCTTTTGAGGTCCCTTCCGATCCCTAATGATTCTATGAATATCTTCATTAAATATACCTGATAAGTTTTTCCTATAAAAACTTCATACATACGGGAGTGCTTTTAGTCCTGTTGCATTACCTACAAAATGCTGTCCATTCACTTGAAATGCCGAAGTGTCAGAAGGATGCTCTAAAGAACAGCTGGGTTTTCAATCCTCTGCATTAGTAAATCTTCCCATTGCAGTCACTGCAAACTAGATAATAAACAATGAAAAACAGAAACTCAGCAATGTGGGAAGCATGCTTAAAATATGAACAAGCAGAGTAACCTGTTGCAAAGAGTGTCAGCTTTTGTCATCACTATTGTTGCACTATTTGCATTTCAATTATACCCATTATCCTAATTTGTTTTATTTCTAGATCATGAAAATCAGTGAATAAATGTTGCCCAAATAAGTGTCTTGACAGTAATGTGGATATCACCTGAACAAAAGCAACATTAGGTGGAGATATAGGGAAATAATCCTCTAGGTACATATACCTTTCTACTGTGACGTCAGTCTGGTTCTGTGTTGCTTTAAGACAGAGCGTTATGCCTCAGTGGCTCAGTGACTCCTATCTTGATGTTGGGAAAGAAAAGTAGTTTTAAAAAGGAGTTTAATAGTTACCAGTGTGGCATGAATTAATTCTGATTTAAGAACAATATGTCTGTGGCCCCGTGTGCCCTCACTCCCATTAGCTCATCCTGTTTGAGACTGGGCAGGGATCCCATCAGGTTTCATGCTCATCTCTTAGGTAACTCATTTATTGCCATTAAAACCAGAAATAGATACAGAGCTAAGCTCTTGTTATAATCATAGATTAAACTGCTATGTATTTTATTGAAAATCTATTATTCTTTCCTTTTTTTTGTTAAAATTTGCATCTCAGTCCCTTCTTTTCAGCCACTGAGCATCACTAAATTTATGCTTTAAAGGAAAAAACATCCACACAATGTTTTCTCAAAACATTTGAAGGGTTCTTTCTGAAATGTCATTTTAGCTATTTTCATAGAATCATAGAATCCTTAAGGATCAGAAGGGACCTTGAAAGATCATCTAGTCCAATCCCCCTGCAAAGCAGGATCACCCAGACCAAACTGCACAGGAACACATCCAGGCAGGTCTGGAACATCTCCAGAGAAGGAGACTCCACAACCTCCCTGGGTCACCTGTTCCAATGCTCCGTTACCCTCCCTGGGAAGGAGCTTTTTCTGATAATGATATGGAACCTCCTCTGTTCCAGCTGGCACCCATTTTAAGGAATTTTGTTATGTTTTAAAGAAAAGTAGCAGATGAAAAGGATTACAACAAAATCTAAAAGCAAAAGGGTGGTGGTTCTATTTGGTGGGTCTTAACATTCTTTGAAACATTCAAGGATATATAAAGAACTGAGAAATAAATTTCCTAGGCAGTCAACAGCTGCCATCAAACCCTACTCCAGGTTTTCTCAACTTCTCAGACTTCCCATCACAAGCTGCGTTTTCAGAGTTGTTGTGGCATCACTGGTTAAGTTTGTGATGCAAGCAAGAATGTGCTCATGCCCCATCAGTATGTTTTTCTCATGTGAATAGCAATTGAAAGGAAAGACACTACAGATATGCCCTAAATGACTGGAGTTTGTCACCATCCTCTTGTCAGGCAGGAACAGGAACATGAATCAGGTTAGTTTTATGAACTGCATGTCAGCGTTTGAGAGCATATGGTATTTTGATGATCAGCAATATGCCAGCACAAATTGCCACTGACACTACAGTGAGCGCATCCTAATGGCAAACAAACCCAGCTTCAGATGGTTCATCCTCCCTCTTGTGATAGTTTGATTCCAAGATGAGGAAGGCATCTGATACAGCACCTGGGTTGCTAAAGACTTGTTAAATATGGGTTGTTATTCCCACAAGTCCCTTATGCAATAAGTATTGGATACCTCCGGTTCTGAAATCGTTTACGTGATGATCTTGATACTCTTGGCAAGTAAAAATAAGCTGTGGTGCTTTACCACTGCGTGTGCTATTTGTACATAAGTGTTAGAAAAGAAAGGAATATCTGCATGACTGTCTGTACCCTCCTTAAATTAAAAAAAAAAATTAAGAATTACAAATTAAAACATTTTGAAAAATAAAAGGATTAAAAATTAAAGAATAAAAACATTAGAAAATTATATAAAGAGAAATAGAGCTCAATAGTTCCATCGACTGAGATACCAAGTCCTGAAATTCTCCAAATACTGTATCCTTACGGACATTCAGATTTGCTTTTCTAAATTCCCTGTATAATCGGTGAAGCATTACTAATGTTTTTAGACAGGGATTTAACTCCTCTTAACACAAACATTCAGAATGTTCTATGACTGGGTGAGCTGCCAAGCGGATGAGGGGAAGGCTGTGGATGTGGTCTACCTAGACTTCAGCAGAGTCCTCAACAAGTTCTCCCACAGCATCTTCCTGGAAAAGCTGGCAGCCCATGGCTTGGATGGGTGCACTCTCCACTGGGTTGAAAACTGGCTGGATGACCGGGCACAGAGGGTGGTGGTGGTGAATAATGCTTCATCCAGTTGGTGTCCAGTGACCAGTGGTGTCCCCCAGGGATCAGTGCTGGGCCCAGTTCTGTTCAACATCTTGGATGACTTGGATGAGGAGATCAAGGCTGCCCTTAGTAACTTATTCTATATGTGAAGTTCCCTGCTGAGCATTTTATTACTCATTTTGTCTTATGACAAGGAAAACATGTCCTTAGAGCTTAAGCATGAAGCCATAGTGTCTTTGATTCTCATACCTTCTACCACTGTGCAAAAGCTTTACAGATAGATCTCCAGGGCACAATCGTTTTGGTAGGCAGTAGCGTTCTTGCAGAGTAATGGACACTTGTGAGACTGGCAGTCGAGTGGAATTATTATTCTTATCCCAACAGAGATTTTTGATGCTGTATAAATACGCTCACAGCACAGCACAGAGCAGTTTATGCTGTTAAGCTCAGACCTCATCTCAAGTGCCACATTACTTGTCAGGAGAACAAGTGTCCTGGCACCTGATTTGGGTCATCAGTCGTTTGGACTGACAGACTTTATTCATGTTTAGCAGGCCATGTGATGAAGGAACAAAATCATTTTACAGCCTGTTTCCACTGGATCAGAATAAAAAGGGAGCCTTAGGCTAAAGCTCGAGCCACTGACCCTGAATGGTACACTGTAAAGGCACTGACCACCATTCCCAGCCCTTCCTTTCCCACATGAACTAAAATCAATCAGCCTGATTCTTGTGCCTAAGCTCACTATGTCTGCATTAGAGATTTTGAAGTCCTACTTACTATGCTGCTCCCTATCTTTATAGTCAATATGTGGTATCTGAGAGAGACATCTCAGGGGATGCTTTTGAATTCCCTGGCTTAAGCCCATCTGACTCCTTGGACAGGAGCTGAGAAGGTGGATTATTTTTTCTCAGATTTCTTATATTTACCATCGTAGCCTAGAGAGTTCTTACTTTTGCCCTGAACACTTAGGACACTCAGAACTATTACTTCAGTTTATACAGACCCAGATTTCGTAGCTTATAGATTTACAGCACTGACCATTGTGGGCTGAAATAATCCCATCCTGGTTTCTGCCTCATGATGATAAGAGAAAATTAATTGCTTTGCTCATGCTAAAAAACCCCAACTTTGTTCTTTTTAGCCCCTTTGCTGGAAAAGTTTGTATTTTGTCTTTCTTCTGAATAAAGTCCCAGTCTGAGGAAGAAGTTGTAGAGCTGCAGTTCCTTATTTCACTATCATTTGCAATATTCCTAAGCAATCCTTACAGAACATGGTGCTCCCAGCTCCTCATGCAGGAAACAATTCCATTCTCTGGGTGCCACGTTCCAAGGAGCACAAATAGAAGCCCCGAAAGAAATTGACTGAAATCCCTCATGAGAGTCATGGGATGAGGTCATGCTGCCTATTCATTTAGGGCATTTGATCTGGAAAGAGTAAATACTTCATGACACTCATTTAGGGAAAAAACCCCACCTCAGGTTCTGTCCCTTGTTAATTACTGAGATGTCACTATCAGTCAGTTGCCCAAGGTCAGAAAATGTGGCATCCTTCAGAGATTCAGCTTCCACATTCTGGCCACAGTCCCGGGCTGGCTTTGCTCCATCCTAAACCAACTTGAGAGGCCAATGACTCTCCATGCTCAGTGTAGGGTGTTTGTCTGCACTTCCATACTGTGGACAATCCTCTTTTATCTTAAAGACCCGCCTGGCTGTGTTCCTGTGTGACTTGGTCTGGGTGATCCTGCTGTGGCAGGGGGATTGGACTGGATGGTCTTTCGAGGTCCCTTCCAATCCCTAATGTTTCTATGACATCTTAAGTCCTTTGGCCAGCCCATTGTCAACTTCCTTTTCCTACACAGGTGCATTTCTTTTTCACTACATCTGTGAGTTCCTGAGTTAGCTTAAGAAAGCTGAGAACTGTCTCCTTTTGTATGTCTTCTCAAAGTCAAAACGTATTTGTCTTGGAAGCAGACCCTTTTTTCTCTCAATTTTGGCCAGGGGTCCATCCAGTGACACTGAACTCTCAGTAACCTGGAAGTTCTCTAAGAAGACTGAGCCCAAGAGCTGCAACTCAAGAATAGTATACTGCAGCTAAGGGAGGATTAACAGAGTTTTAGTATAGTTCACTGCCAGGAAAAACAACCAGATGCACTTCTGTTTGGAGTTTTCTGTGAAGGCATTATTTTTCGGTTAATTCTGTTATATCTCTAGCTCTAAGTTTATGGGAGGGTTATTATAGATGTTAGTGGAAACAAAGGATTAGCATTCCTGCTTCTCTTTTAAGAAGCCTTGCCTCTGTTATTATAATGATAGATATCTAGGGCAAATAGTTCTTTAATGCTGTTCGATATGAAATTATAAAAAGCATATTGTTGAAAAACAAGATTAAGAAGAGGGAAAACAAAATAGCCCTGGTTTTTTTAATACATGTTCTCATTTAGAAAACAAATGAAGTGAGTCTGGTGGTTAAAAGTCATTTATACAGTTTTCTAATACGACAAAATTAATATTCGTTTTGGAACTTAGCACAACGCTCAGCATCAGCGTCTGAGCACAGGGGTTTTTGTGATCTCTCTAGTGAGCAGTGGCAGTGGCTCCTCCAGGTAAGCCAGAATTATATTAGGTGTCTCTTAGCATTTGATCTCTGAGGGAGCTTCTCTTTTTCTGCACAGACCAGGCTGTTTAACCATCTGCCTTTGGCTGTATAGATAGCTGGGATGAATAGTCCCAGCTGCCACTCCACAGGAGAACTACAGTATTGTATAGGAAAAATTAAAATATCATAAAGTGCTGAGAGCATGAAAGAGGATGGAATACAAACTGCAAGCTCATGCACGCTGGATAGAAGTCAAGTACCCAAAATAAATCCATTTAAAATTTAATATTTAATGTAAGCTGGATGCCTAAGTGTAGTTTAAAGTCAGTATAGACAGATGGAAAAGTCACCTCTCCTGTTATATTGGAAGAAGTCTTAGTTTCCTCAGCTCCACAAAAGATCAGGGATCAGTGTTCATGCTGAAATGGTGACCCCAAACTTCCCATGTCACTAATGTGCTGGACAGGCTCTAGTACAGTCTCAGTCTTTGCTTTCCTGCTCTCACACAATACTTACGTGCAGTTGGGAACTAACAGTAAGAACAAGATGAGCAGATATAGGGGGGAGCCATGGGATTGAAAGAGTATGGCTGCAGCTTCCCACAGGTACACATAAAGGGCACAGGTTCCTTGCATACGGTTGCATAGACCAGCTGTTGTGAATATGGCAATAACCGAACAATAAAGTCTACATTCCTGTGGGACCCAGGACTAATCATTAACCCGCTTTACAGATTCATGTCTGTTTCTCTATAATGACTCTGCCTTGACAACAACATGAGGAAGCAATAAATTACACTGAAATTAGTTAATAGTTGTCAATAATTAATCAAACAAGCTATTGTTCCAGGCTCCACTGGGCAAATATTTAATCTCATTGGCCTCATCTCTCCTCCTCAAGCTGGTAATAGAGGATTTTCTTTCTAGAGTATATTTTGTTCCAAATGTCTGTGAATGGTCAGTCCTTCAGGACGGGCATATGATGCCTGGCAGGAGATGGATTCAATTTTATGACTACTGCTGCAGTATATATGAAGAAGAAATATTGATGATGATGTTGGCAATGGTGAAAACCCCAGCAAAACTCGATTACATATTCTCCAGATGGGGCAGATTTATCCCATTTGCTTCATTGATTTGGTAAGCCCTTGTATGAGGACTGCAAATAGTAAGCATCCGATTTATCATTTAGCAGGACGTAGAGAAGCCTTTACCAACAGTCTTGGCTGGAAATTTATGGCTTAAATACACTCTGCTCGCATAATTGCTCCAAACGCCAGAAATCAGTGCTATCTCGTTTCACCTCTTGCATGTTTTTGACACATCTGTCATAGCAAATCACGAAGGACCAGGGATCATTTTCTCATTCTTAGGCCAAGCGTCATGTAGAAGCCTCTTGTCAATACAACTGAACTCTGCCAACCATCAAAATCACGGTGCCAAATACAAACTGCCTGTTGGGAATGTCCCCTGCAGTGCTGTAGCTTCTGAACCACAGCTAGGAGCTCTTTTGGGATATGCTGTTACAGGCTGCTGGCCTAGAGGGGCTCAAACTGGGGACAACCTTAAGAGTTTACAGATAGACCAGTAAAGTTCCTTGCAATATTCCATGTGTAGCTAGTGTACTAGTGTAGCTATAACCCCACAAAAAAGGCATTTCTTGGGACAGAGTAAGCAGTACTGTGTTACCTGATCCATGGGATAAGCATCACAGATCCCAGGTGTTTTCATCCATTAATATGAATTTGGGACATTTGTTGCTTTTTTATCAGCCAGATCAAGATAAAATAGTCAAATGCTTTGCAGACATGTGCTAGTTTACATACTCAAGCATTAATCCATAGCAGCCGAGGACTTTGATGAAGAACAGAATTCTCAGCAGCACAAGACTGATGCTGGATTTTATGCCAAGCAAAGGCAAAGCTGCAAATCTTGTACTTTGCAAAGTTGGAAAGAGCATAAAGCACACAAACTTAGAGTCAGAAGCTGAAAGCAAAGAGTAAAATGGAGGGTTCCTGTACTGCCTCCCTTATTTCAAACATGCTCAGATTTCTATTTAAAAACACAAACTCCACTTCAGCGCTAAGTGAGTGAAGGCAGTCTGCTCTAGATCAAAACCAGTAATTGTGATGATATTTCCTGGCCTTAATATCAACAAATCATTTCAATAAAGGCAGATTTCCATGCAGAGCTCTCACAGCTCTCTATTGCTCTCTGTGTATACAATGACTAGTTACAGGTTTAGCCATTGAACGGCTATTCCATACAATGAATTTCCTATGTTGATGTTGAACATCATAGAATTTAAACAGCCTACACTATGGCACTTCTTCATGTTTCCCAGAGAGAGTTAACAAATCATTTGTGTGAAAAGATTGTTGGCTTGGGTTTTTTGCCTTACAGATACTCTGAATGCTGGAAGGGGTCCAGAGAAGGGCAGCAAGGTTGATAAAGGGTCTGGAGAACAAACCTTGTGAGGAGAGGCTGAGGATGCTTTAGCTGGTTAGTCTGAAGAAAAGGGAGGCGAGGGGAGCTGCCTACAACTATGTGAAATGAAGTTGTGTAGAGGTGGGGGTTGGCCTCTTCTCAGAAGGACCAAACTGGGCTCAAGCTGCACCAGGGGAGAGGGTTGAATTGCCATCCCTGGATGTGTTTAACAGTCGTGTTGATATGGAGTGTAGGACCATGGTATAGGGGTGGGCTTGGGACAGTCGGATTAATGGTTGGACTTGATGATCTTGAAGGTCTTTTCCAACCTAAACAATTCTATGATTCTGTGGTTCTATGAATGCAATCCCTAGAGGTATTTAAAAAACTAATAGATGTAGCACTTGAAGCGATGGTCTAGGGATTAGAGAGATGTTGGGATGAGGGCTGGACTTGATCCTGGAGGTCGTTTCCAGCCTCCAGGATTCCATGATTCAATGAAACACAAATATTCTGATTTACATGCAGAAAGTGTTTAGAGTCAGGTTTTAGAAATCACTGTAACCCAAAAGTGAACAGCCAAGAGATGTTAATGGAGTAACAGCACCATTTAGATTAATTTCTAAAATATTTGATTGTACATAAATTAGCAATTGGGAGAGAACAAAGGTAGGACTGATATCTCTGCTTTGACTCCAGCATCAGTATGAAACTCGGCCCCCCAAAGGAAGAACCCAATAAGCTCAATTAAGATCTAATTGAGTCTTTTTATGAATTTTAAGGAATAATCATTTGCCACGTGCCCACATAAGGAACTGATTCTATCATCTCCGTGTGCTGAGAGGCATCTGCTTTCTACGGGTGGCATTTGCATTGCATTTCACATGCTATTGAGTATACAAAGGGCTCTGTAGGTTAACTGATTAAGAAATGATATTTAGAAGCTAGCACATTTATTTTTAAAATAGAAGTGAGATCTTTATGTGTCAACTCATCGGCAGCCCTACTACCTCGATCCCTCATGGGAGAGGATTGGTACCCTGTAGTAGCTTCTAATTGAATTTCTTTTTAGTGTGAAACTCTTCAAATCAGACTTGTGCTTAACATGTCAGATCTGTCAAAATACATGAAGGCTTGACGGCATTAAATCTGAAGCAGCGTTGCACAGAAGGATGTGTCACAGCTACAAAATTATTGTCTAATATAGACAGAAACAAAAAAATTCCTCTTTTTATGATGGCACCTTGAATGCAGAGCTCACTCAAAATGCTGCTATGTATGGCAGTGTTCCTTATTTGAATTATTTTTGACTAAGTAATAATTTGTTTACTATAAATATAAAATAAAATTTTAAAAGCAAATAAAAATATATGAACAAATAAGTAAATTAAATAAGTAAATAAAATATACCTACATATAGACAGCTCCTGCTATTCTTTAATGTTCTGCTTGTTAAATAAGATTAAAATGAAATAAAATGAAAATAAAAGGTTCTGTTAAGCGAAATAAATGGGTGACTGAGTATTACAGAAGACATGAGCAAAGCTCCTGCTTAGGTCTGAAGTAGAGATGTGGGAAAGTCTCATTGGGTTATCCATTTCACCACTCTATAAAAAATAATTTAGTCTAGTTTTAAAGGAAATAGTGATATTGGCAGGTAGTGATCCTGTGTTCCTTCATGTAGACCAAGGAAGACTGCAATTCATATGCCTTAAGCAACTCAAAATCAGATACCCCATTACTCAATCTTCTACAGAAATCTTTGTTTGACGGTAACAACCTGCATTTATTTCAATGCTACAATGAAGGGCAGACACCTACATGGTGGTTCTGAACTATTTATGAGAGTAGCCTAAAAATACATCCTGATCAATGCTCAAATTAGAAACCAGCCATCTCAACAATGTGTGCTTTCCATATATTGAGGCTATTTCCCATTATTATTTATTAGCTGTACAGGAGAAACACCTTGAAACTCCAGGCTGAATCACTCATGCTAAGTGGTATCCAACCATAAATCAAGACAATCCTTGTCCCAAAGAATGTATTGTCTAAAAATTAGATGTCCTGAGCAAATCTATGTGAAATGAAGGGCCACAGTGATCTTAACTCTTTCCCTAGAGGTGACCCATGAGATGTAAAGTAAAGCCAAAGACAGAATCCAGGCTTTCCCAGCAGTGAGACAGTTCTAGAGGTATATCTAATGCAGTCTATATTTCTGTGGGTCAAGTCACTTGAGAGTTTCATGGCTTGTGTGGAAAAAAATAGAAAAGAAATGAAAAAAGAAAAGGAAAGGGAAAGTGAAGGGGAAGGGGAAGGGGAAGGGAAAGGGGAGGGGAAAGCAGGGAAAAGAAAAGAGAAAAGAAGAAAGAGAAATTAAAAGCAACGCGAAGAAAAGAAGAAAAGAAAAGAAGAGAAAAGAAGAGAAAAGAAGAGAAAAGAAACCAGTTATGAAAATACAAAAAATTAAATGCTAGTCGCTTTCTTTTCTTCTTCACAAATTAAAAACAAACACCTGATTCAGGACTATTTCCTGTGGTTAAACAACATGAGATAAATAACAGAATAACAAAGCTATTTGATTGATAACACTAATAAATACTATGAAATAAGCAACGAAATACTATGTGATATATGGATAGGTTCTCCCTTTATTTCAGGGGCATAATAGAAAATTTTGAAAAACAAGAGCAAATCTGTTTGAAGACCAAATTATTTCTATTTGTGTGTAATTATTTCTATTTGTGTGTAATTACCTGAATAACCCATAAACTCAGATAATGATTTATCAATATCTAGTCAGGTACAGACAATACGTATTACAAAACTAGATGCATGCACATATAGGAAGAGAGAAACCAGAAAAATAACCATCAAACTGGGGTTTTTCTCTTTTTTTCTTCCAAAACATATATTTTATATTTTGACATTTTAATGTTTGTATCTTTTTAGAGGCCTATAGCTTTGTATCTCCCTGGGTATATAGTTTTTCTTTTAGAAGACAGCGTCAGTGCATTTTTCCAAACTCCGGTTAGCTTTTTTCCCCCAGCTTTGTTTGCAAACAATTCTCAATCTTCGATGTACATTTGTAATTTTAACTTGAAATGGTTAGCAACGGGCTTTGTTTGGGTTTGGCTGGTGGCACTTTTCATAAGCTCACGGAAGGTTTCCAATCAGATAATGTCATTGCTATGATAACAAGGACTCAAAGAGGCATGAAATAGCCTGTGGGCATTTAAAAATAGCATCAGTGCTCTTGTTTTCCACTTGTACTGTTTTACTATCAAATCCAGGCAATCCTCAAATGTAAACAATGCCACAAAGGCTTAATATTCATAAAGTGTTTTAGAAGCAGGAATAAACATTATTGTGATCATCCTCGGTGAGTCGTGTTCTAAACGATCTGAGTTTCCTCTTGTATTTTCAGTGCTGAGCGCGTGTTTGTAACTAGGCTCTGATATTTAATCAATCGCTAGAGCAGCACAGATGGCAGGGCATGAAAACTCAGGATTCTGAGTTACGTCCCAGAAGCCTTTAAACCAATTTGGTGAAAGGGAAAAAAATACCAAGATTTACTTCATTGGGTCAGTGAGTTACAATGGTGTTGAATGGATTTGAAGCAAAACATAATCAGGTACATAAAATCAGTCAAGCAGAATAAACCTCTGGCTAAACTTGCTCCTGTTTTATCCAGTTCGTCTAAAAAGGGATAACAATGACATACTAAGGTTAGAAGAAACACGCTCATTGGGGGAGGGAAAATATTGACTCTTCTTAAGTTTTCTCTTCCTGGTTGGAAACAGGAGTGGATAAACGAGAGTCCACGTTCCGCTTGCTATTTGTGTTAGATCGATATTTAGGGCAAAAAAAAATGTGTGCCATCACATCAGGCAATGAAGACCCTATTAATCAGAGGAGGCTGAATGTACAATTAGCCTCTGAGATTCATATCCACAGATACCTGTATCAGAAGGCAGGATTTAACAGAACTGAAGCTACATGATAAACTAATTTATTCTTTTCCCTTAGTAAGTCTTTCAAAGCAAAGTCTGTAAAGGTACTGAAAGAAAATATGGCTTTTAAAAAAATTGTTCTCTACATTTTTGAATGGAAGTTTAGCTGGAAAAACTGTGTTTACTCTGGAGATTCACTCAATGCTTTGCATAAAGTTATTTTCTCATGCCCAGCAATATAGAAATTTAAATGCAATGTGAGAAATATAAATGTAGAAGAACAGAGAAAGTAAAGTAATACAGTCATAGAATCATTCAGGTTGGAAAGGACCCTTGATATCATCATATCCCCATATCTGCCAGGTTCACCATCAACCCTTGTAGGGCAACCATACTTATATAGAGAGCTTCCATAAATAGAGCAGAAGATGAAGAAGAAAATATCAAAATATGGAATAAGAAAACCTTAAGACAACTTTCTGTATACTGAGATATTCAGATGGTTTTCCCTTAAAAACTTAACAAACTGATGAGTCTGTGGTCATCACCCACACGTCTTTTGCAGTGACTAGAGAGCAGCCTGTGCGTTTAGACAGACAAAATCCATCACAAGGGTCCCATTGTGGACTGTTGCTGTCTACAGTCAGATTATGTAACTCTCCCTTACTTTGATGGTCTTCACACTACAAATATCTTTGATGACTAAATCAGAGCTGTTGGAAACTGTCAATGGTCTGCAACATGTTGAGACATCTATACCTTAAAATAGAAGAGCATCAGCTAAAATATTCAAAAATCTCACTGACATTTGAGAAGCATGGAACTAATGTAGAAAATACTTTATCTCAGGGCATTGCTTCACCTTGGTCCCGCCGAAAGCCTGCTGCCAGACACATTACACCATGTGTGCACGCTGTTGAGACAACAATCACAGACTGGAGAAATGGGCTAAGAAGGTTTTAATGAGGTTTAATAATAATCCTTTAATAATCCTTCACCTAGGAAGGAGTAATGCAATGCATCAATACATCAATACATGATGTATCGATCTGATCTACTGAAGAGCACTTCTGTGGTGAGGGATCTTGGAGTTCTTGTGGACAGCAAGTTATCCATGGAACAGCAATGTCCTTTTGTGGCCATGAAGGCCAGTGGAATCCTGGGAT
>VZRI01002340.1:0-35268 GCA_013397515.1 Upupa epops | reverse complement strand
TGCATATTCGGCCCTCTGTTCCCTTCAGTAGGGAGTCTCCTCTAACAATGACCCTTTGAGGTTCCTTTCCAGGATTGGTTTTGATGGCTGGCCTGAGGCAACCTGTCTTTGGTGCAGTTACTGGGCTTTCTGAATGCCTTCTGAGTCCTCGTCCTTGCTGTTGGCCTGTTCCTTCTGCAGAGCCTCATACCTGTTCTGCAAGTGCACTGTAGGTGGTGAACTTCTTAAGGTAGCACACCTGCTCCGTTTGTGTTTGTTCTCCTGTGTGCAGACTTGTTCCCATTGACCCTGCTCCTGTGGGTCACTACTGGGAGACTGAGAGTTGCTGATGGGAGGATATTGAACCCCCTGATCCACTAAGAGTTAACCCTAGTCCAGGTTTTGTAGATATTACATTATGGAAATAGTCAATTTCCCTTTTGCAGTCTCTTGTAGCTCTCAGTCTTTCCACCTCTTCTTTCAGCTTAGTCACCATGTTTATCAGGTCTATGATCTGCTCACACCTAATGCACGTGTGTCCTAGGTCTCTGACTAAATGTGTCATTTTGCTCTTGCTCCCTATTCCTCAAGTGAAAGCCTGTGAGTTCAGGTGTGGTTTAGGTGCCTGAGAATCTGTTCAACTTGTACGGGAGTTAAAAAGAGCTTGTGGACCTGAATGCCGTGCTAGGTTGTGTTCAGCACCAAACCTGAGGCATGGATGTGAGCTTTTGCATGTGAGACACTTGAACAGCTTGAAGTTCTGTTTCCAGACAAGTGCAATGCTCTAAAACTAGGCCGTCTGAGCACTGATATTTTGCTTAGTTTCTCACCTGGACGAACAGCTGAAGCACTGGTCTGCCTGCTTGCCCTTAGAAGCACAGTCAAACTCTCCAGTCAGATTAAGCTCCCAGAAGAACGCTATGGTGAAGTCATGGTGGGGTTTGAAACCCAGCTGTAGTGAGGAGTTGCCCAGAATCTGAAGGAAATATGTCTGAGCCCTAAAAGGATTTGAGCTAAGTAGTCTTACGTCCTCAGCATTTCCTGTTTAATGGGTTGGGCACATTCCTGTTCAGCTTGTTGGTTAGCCTGATTGCTCCAAGCAATTAACTTCTCTCATCCCTTGTAAAAGAGACCCGGGCCTGATTAGTAGTGCAACTTGAGGCTATAATTTGAGTTCTTTAGTCTGACATCCATTTGTGACTCTAGTCTACATGTCATACCTTTAAAACAAAAACCAACTTAAAAGAACTGTCCTGCCATTAATGTGATGTGATTTAGCAGATCAGTGGCTGGCTGGTTGGATGTCTTGGAGCACATTGCAGTCTTTATGAATTGGTTGGTACTGCTCTGGAACACCCCGAACACTATGTAAAAGGAAGTGGTAGTTACATTATCTGCTATTGATTAGAGTTGATGAGTAGCTTTAAACATGGAAAAGGGCTGTAGTTGAAGGTAGGATGTTTGTTGCCTGAGGATTTCATATCTGTTCAGTCTGGAGAAGAGGTGGCTGAGGGGAGCCTTTATTACTCTCTACAACTACCTGAAAGGAGGGTAGAACGAGGTGGGGGTTGGCCTTGTCTCCTTAAAGACTAGCAACAGGACAAGAATAAATTGGGACAGGTTGTGCCAGGAAGGTTCAGACTGGATCTTAGGAAAAACTTCTTCCCAGAAAGAGTGGGGAGGCCTTGGAACAGGCTGCCCAGGGTGGCAGTGGAGGTATTGTCCCTGTGGATGTTAAAAAACCTGATAGACATGGTGTTTCAGGAGATGATTTGGTGATTCAGGGTTGTAGGATGAACAGTTGGACTTGATAGTCTTGAGGATCTTTTCCAACCTTGATGGTTCTATGAATCTGTATAGGAATTCTTTGTAGTGGTTTAAAAGTGAAAGGTGATTCATAAACCTGCTGATAGAGATTGCAGATTGCAAATCGTGTTCATTTGTGTGGTTATAATTGCTGTGAATTCCTTGGGCTTGCACTAGAAGTCCATGTCACTGAGACAATTTGTCAGCAAAGGGCTCCGCGGAGCATGTCAGGGCAATTATGAATGTCTTTAAAATTATCTCTGCACTTGTGCCTGCCTGTCCTACTTTGATGTGGTGTGTCAGCCACCCATGTAAGAGAAAGCCCTTAAGCCTGCATTGTAGAGTGAGGGGAGTATGTCAGAATCTGCAAAAATAAGGAAAGGAAGAAAAACCTACCTGAACGAAACAAGTTTTGCAGTAGTGAATTACTTTGAACTATACTGTATTTACTTTCATCTCTGTCTTAAAATGACAAGTGAGAGGACTGCAGAGTGCGTTACTTGCCTGTTTGAGAATAGACCACAAGTGTTGCAGTAGTTTAGGGTTTTTTGGGGGGCAGGGAGGTGGTTATGAGGAAAACAGCAGAAGGCCCTCTTCTCTTTGCTGTGACAGGGAACAAGGAAAAGACTGTATCCCCATACAATCAGGAAGGAAAAGAGATTTCACCGATGCTTTTCAGTTGCCTTCTTCATTGCCTTGGATGCATCAAGTCTTCTGGATGATTTCTTTGCCCACCTGTCAATGATGCTGAAGTAAGCAAGGCTTCAAAACTTGGGAATAGAAACTAGAGTGCGATAGAAGCAAGAAGTTGGAGCAAGAAGTTGCCTCATTTCTGACTGGAGTGAGAAGATGGAGGCAGGAGCTTCTAAACAAGACAGGAGGAGAAAATGATGCAAAGAGATAGTGACATGGCTAATCAAAATAAGTATATAGAGAAGCACATCTAATAGCACTGGTGGCAATAAGAAAAAGGTGAGGAGGTGACTGTTGAGTTACACTTACAGCAGGCAGTTAGGCCATGTTTTGCTCTTTAAATCTTCGCTGGTTCACATAAAGGCAATGGAACGGAGCACTTGAAAAGTGACAGAATGTCAGGGATTAAGCTGTATTAAGTGATGAAATACCTGCAAGGTCATACAAATGCAATGAAAGGAGGTCCAGAAATAACAACAAGTAGAACAAATGCTGGTATTAGCTACAAGTCAGTAATATGTAGTTATAGCTGTTCAGACATGGTAAGTAAAGAACAGCTTGACATCTGCCTTATACACATGCACCTCACCTCCTGCACAACTGAACAGCGCTTTTATGCACCAGAGTAGGCATTATATATTAGATTACTTCAGTCTGTGTTTCCTCCTAATGCTTGTGGAAAGAGGACTGGCTGAGTTTGCAAGTGTACTGTGAAAAAATTTATGAAGAAATTAACTGAAAAGTGTCTGGAGAATCCTTTTTCCTTCCTGATCTTTTCCCTGCTCCCTGTGACAACAAAATGGAGAGGGCATTTTGCTGTTTTCCTTATCCCCACCCCCAAAAAAGCCAACAACATTTTTGGTCTATTCTCAGAGGCAAGTAACCTACTGTGCAATTCTGTTAAACTCATTACGAGAGAGAGGTGAAGGTAAACACTATGTTGTGTGAAGTCACAAGTGAAATTTGTAGCAGCTTTTGGAATCCATGTATTTATCAGACTTGGTAGTGCTTGTGACTGTAACAGAAACAATAAGGCTCCCGTTCCACCTGGTTTTCAGGTGGGAAAGGTTTGAGTACAGAAGATTTGAATGCAGAAGGTTTTACTCCCGTGTTTAATGCAAAGTAAGAGCCGAGTTTTAGGTTGTGTTCCGCTTAACTGGGATGGCATTCATTCATCATTCATACATTAGTTCATAGAATTAATTAATAGGTTGGAAGGGACCTTAAAGATCATCTAGTTCCAACCCCCTGCACAAGCAAGGACACCAACCACTAGACCAGGTTGCTCAAGGCCCCATCCAGTCTGGCCTTGAACACTTCCAGGAAGGGGAAGCAACTGCCTTGGGCAACCTGGTCCAGTGTCTCACTCAGGAAAGAATTGTTTCCTCATGTCCAACCTCAATCTCCCCTCTTTCAAATTTGTACCACTTTCCTCTTGTCCTCTTGCTATGCAGCTGTGTCAAAAGCCCTACCCCAGCTTCCTTATAGCCTCCTTCGAATGTTGAACAGCTGCTATAAGGTCACCTGGGAGCCTCCTCTTCTCCAGGCTGAACGACCCCAACTTGCTCAGCCTGTCCTTATAGAAGAGGTGCTCCAGCCTCAGATCATTTGAGTTATTCTCCTCTGGACACATTTCAGGAGGACTCTGCCCTTCATTTATATGTTGGAGACTTCAGAACTAGACACAGGACTGCAGGTGGGGTCTCACCAGTGCGGAGCAGAGGGAAAGAATGACCTCCCTCAGCCTACTGTCACTGCTTCTTCTGATGCCCAGGACACAGCTGGCTTTCTGGTCTGCAAGCATGTANTATAAGGTCACCTGGGAGCCTCCTCTTCTCCAGGCTGAACGACCCCAACTTGCTCAGCCTGTCCTTATAGAAGAGGGTGCTCCAGCCTCAGATCATTTGAGTTATTCTCCTCTGGACACATTTCAGGAGGACTCTGCCCTTCATATGTTGGAGACTTCAGAACTAGACACAGGACTGCAGGTGGGGTCTCACCAGTGCGGAGTAGAGGGAAAGAATGACCTCCCTCAGCCTACTGTCACTGCTTCTTCTGATGCCCAGGACACAGCTGGCTTTCTGGTCTGCAAGCATGTACTGACAGCTCCTGTTAAACATCTAGTCCACCCCCACTCCCAAGTCCTTCTCCTCAGGGCTGTCTCAATCCTTTCTCCTCACAATCTGTATCATTCCAAAAGCTTAACTACTTTACTTATGTGGTTGACTTTCATACAGTGTCAGTTTACCTTTTGGCTGGGCAAACATACCTAGTAGTAAGGACTGACCCAGGTGGACTGGTGAAATAGCTAGGAGGCACCAGTGTTAGGAAGTAAATAATATCCTTCTGCTTCTTTCCTTTTTTTTTTTCTTCCTGTCAGCATTTCATTAAGAAAGAACAGGGACTTAGTTGTCTGAGAGTTGAAAGTGTATGTTTGCTGTTTAAAAGCTTATGTATGTTGATAGGAGGAGATAGGTTTTCATTCCAAAGTCCTCCTCAAGCACAGAATCATAGAATAATCAGGGATCAGAAGGGACTTTGAAAGATCATCCAGTCCAATCCCCCTGCCACAGCAGGACACCCCGACCAGGTCCAGGTGGGTTCCAAACGTCTCCAGAAAAGGAGACTCCACAAACTCCCCAGGCAGCCCCCTGCAGCACCCCATCTCCCTCCCTGGGGAGAAGTTATAGAATTGGCCAGTAAGGGGGCACAGGATCATCCAACCCCCCTGCCATGGGCAGGGACACCCCACCCTAGATCAGGCTGGCCAGAGCCTTATCCAGCCTGACCTTAAGCACCTCCAGGGACAGGGCCCCAACCATCTCCCTGGGCAAACTATCCCCGGCTCTCAGCAGTCTCATGGTGAAGAACTTCCTCCTCACATCAAGTCTAACTCTCCCCATCTCCAGCTTTGCTCATGGTTATCATTTGAAAACCAGAAATGAGCTGGAGTAATCTGTTGACTTCAGGGTGTGATGAAAACAAGTAGATTATATCATTCTTGGAGGTGCTAACGTAAACCCTAGACTTGCCTGAATTCTGTTTCTTCAGGAGATTTGTCTTAGCATACTTGTTGTAAGGGAAGGTATTTAAAAAAACCACCACAAACCTTACTAGGAGAGTTAGAAGGAAGCTTTGTGCAAGGATTATGGGAGAGGTATGTGTAAGCTGCACCAGATCAGACCACAGTATAAGCCACTCCTTGTGACTTTTATCGTCAATCCTTGTGATTAGATCACTGTGAAATGTAAAACGTGACACACAAAGTAACATACATTTTTCCAACACATTAAAATACCTTCACTCCAATGTACATATGAAACAGCACAGTATAGACATGTGTTAACTGGATACCACTTCTGCTTTCACTGTCTTTTGAGAGCCACTACAGCTACTGAATACTATCCAGCTGAATGTTTGCGGAGTGCTGGAGCTGTGTGGGCAGTGATAAAGCCAAGGAAGAGATGGTGTTTGTGGAAATTCTTCTAGAAAGAAGCAGAGGCTGAGAAGCATTACAGAGGGATCTGGAAGGTCAAGGAGAAATCCTTCCCGTTATACAGCTGTATGAGCCATTATGATCACCCAAACCTAAAATGTGCCACCAGCCTTGTCAGGAAAAACAGAAGTTAGTGGGAACAGAAGGGACTCTCTGAAGAAATTCTTTCCCTGTATTTTACGTTTCTCCTGCTGTTGCTCCTAAATCATAGATATATCACAGCAGGAACTTGCTGTGTTCATAATACTCTATCAGAGTGGCTTGCAGAGCGGGATGAAAATCATGTCCGTGTAGTGCCAGTTTTCAACCAAAATCATAGAATCATTAGGGATCGGAAGGGACCTCAAAAGATCCCCCTGTCACAGCAGGACCACCTACACCAAGTTGCACAGGAACACATCCAAAATGGGTCTGGAACGTCTCCAGAGAAGGAGACTCCACAGCATCCCTGGGCAGCCTGCTCCAATGCTCCGTTACCCTCACTGGGAAGAAGTTCCTGCTCATATTGATATGGAACCTCCTCTGTTCCAGCTTGCACCCATTGCCCCTTGTCCTATCACCAGGTGACCTTGAGAAGAGCCTGGCTCCATCCTCCTGACACCCACCCCTCACATATTTATAGACAGTAATGAGGTTAACCCTTCAGTCTCTTCCAAGCTAAAGAGACCCAGCTTCCCCAGCCTTATGTCTTAAGGGAGGTGTTCTACTTTCTTCATCATCTTTGCAGCTCTCCACTGGCACCCTCCAGCAGCTCTGTGTCCTTCCTGAACTGAGGGGCTCAGAACTGGACACAATACTCCAGATGCAGGCTCACTAGTGCAGAGTAGAGGGGGGGGAAGAAGAACCTCGTTCAGTCTGCTAACAACCCTCATTCTGATGCACTCCAGGATGCTGTTGGTTCTCTTGGCCACAAGAGCACATTGCTGGCTCATAGTCATCCTGTTGTCCACTAGCACCCCCAGGTCTCTTTCTCTTACACTGCTGTCCAACAGGTCAGTCCCCATCCTCTCCTGGTCCCTGGGGTTGTTCTTGCCCAGATGCCATACTCTACACTGACCCTTGTTGTCCCTCATTCCATTTCTCTCTGCCCAGATCTGTCCAAGTCTCGCTGAATGGCTGCATCTCATTAGTTTCCTGAAGCATCTTTATTTTCTGATTCTGGCTCAAGAGAGTTTGGAAATTATGGATATACTCTTCTGTGACCTCCTGTGACCAATGTATCTTGAGTTCTCCTGTGGAAGTGAGTCTAGTCTATAGGGCAGGATGATGGGGCAGTTGGCTGAGCCTCCTCACTGGGCATTTGCTGCCTAGCTGAGGCATATTAGTAATTCTGAATGTCCAATCCTTATTAGAACAAACATCTGAGTTACGCTCTAGCACTGACATTTTTTCTGAAGGTTTGTTGTTTACCAAGGGTTGGTTTCTTCTGCTTTTGGTGTCTTTCCTTGTGTTCACTTATTTATCTTGTCTCACAGTTGCGTTTCTTCAGTCTAGTGTTAGGTTTAAAAGCAGAGCGAGGTGTTCAATTTCCACCTGTTGAAAATTGGGCTTTGAAGAGCTTAAGATCCATTTCTGTCTACATATATTTTAAGAAGTGGAATTATTCCAGGCATGTCACACTGCTATAGCACCTTCGGGTTGTGTCTGGGTTTTTTTAAGAAATTCCTGTGAGGTACTCGAAGTTGCAGATCTTACCTTACAGTGATATCATCGTGAAAGGTCTGGAGTTTAAACAGGAGAATAGTCTTTATGCTCCATTAAAAATGGACTGTCCTTCTTTAACCGAACTAGCCCAAAGGTCAAGGCTTACAGCACCAAATAGGCTTTCGCTACCTTAAAGTTGTGGCTTTTACACCACTACTGTGGAACCAGCAAAGAGCTATTGAAGGATGGAGTTTCTTGTTTGGAGTGAAATCTTTCCCTCTTTGGAAAAACCCAACCATACAGAAAAAAAAAAGAAAGGGAGAGGATTGAAGGAAGTCCAGAAGTCTAACCTTGCAGAGTTTCTGCCTTTCAGGAAAACTGTTTGAGGTCTGTTTCCAATTTAAATCTGCATGTGTTGTGCTTACTGTTAAAGTCCCTAAACCTCTCTGGAGATGCTGACCAGTGTTTTCAAAGGTGCTCTTCCAGTGCTGGTACTCCTAAACTTAGCTGCTCATACTTTTTTCACTCAAAATTCACAAGAGTTAAGTTTGCAACTTCCATTCAGTCTCATTCTAGGGCATCTTTTCTACGAGAAAAATCAAACTACAGAATTTTCTGGTACAATCTGAGTTGTGTCATAAAAGAGAGTTGTTATTGTGTACACCGTGCCCAAGTGAGTTACAGCTCAGTGCAGAACATAGTGCAGAATATACAAAGGAGGATTAAATCCTGGTTTAGTTCCATCTGTCCTGGCAAAGTCAACTTGACTTTTTTTTTTCAGCTGGCTTGGAAAACTTGTGTGGGTCCCCCCAATGCTGTGTTTTTTTCAGTGTGGGCAGGGCTGACTTTTGTGACTCAACTCTGTTTTCTCAATTAGATCACATCCTAAAGCAAAAAAAAGTTACTAAAACATCTGAAAGTATAAAATACAAAATGGACTGGGCTTTTCTAGGAAAAGGTTTATATAAAGCTATGCAAAAAAATACGCAAAGATGGCAGTATTGCTTGTGAAGCGGTGCTTAACACAAGCAATGCTGAGGAGTTCTACTCTCAGAAGCCACTAACGTCTGGTCATGTGGAAAGATGTATTTAATAGTTTTTGTAAGAAATGCCTGGTGTCCGAGACTCCACACTGTCTTTGAAATCAGCTGAAGTCACAGTAATGTCATTTAATGAAAAGGTTCTGTTCCTGCATCTATTTGGCCTGCGATGTGTCTAACTATTGTTTCGGGTGAGGAAGGTGGGAGCATCTGTACTACAGCTGTTGTTCAAAGACAGCGATGCCTTTGCTGTAGACAAAACAGTTGGCACAATTGTTTAAATTTATCTGTTTATGAAGAGCCAGAAACAAGAAGGCTTTATGTTGTTTTGAAGTGGGAAGATTTTCTTCATTTTATTGAGATTTTCAAACAGAGTGTTTGTCCGGGGGGTATTTCATAAACTGGGTTAGGCAGCTGTTCACCAACTTCGTTTCTGTGTGTTATTTCTTGCAGTTGTTAGGTCTGACAGGAAGGCATTTATCAAGTTTCCACAGAGATACTGTCATGTATGTACAGAGATTTATTAGTAGGTTTGCGGAGGGACAGACCGTTTTCTTTTTAAATAATTGCAAATCAAATCTGTTCTTTAACTTCCTAATTTTCATAATGAGTAGCTCTGTTAGCTTTTTCCTTCAGCTGTTAATTGAGGGATCAGATGCATCTGTTTCAAAATGAAATTATCCAGCAAGAAGCTTCCCTGTTTAGCTTAACTTAAAATCAGTGTTTTCTTAGTCTTTACTACGTTCACATTTTCAAAATTACTCTCAGGGAGTTCATAAAAAAAGGTTAATTATCCATTTTGTATCTTTGAGCTCAGAAGACCATTTCCGAGCATCAATACCCTGTTCTCTGAGCTGTGTGTTACTCAAACAAAGGCTGACAGCACGGATCCGTCTGTAATATGGAATTCCTTGTGGAAAAGTAGTGCCAAAACACTGTGAAAAAATGGGTCCAGGGAGCTGTGTCACAGGGTTTGACCACTGTGGGCTGGGGTGCCAGCAGATTTGAGACAGATGTTTTCAGACATGCTGCATGCCTCAAACAGTTCCAGGGGTCAGGCTGCAAATAGTGACTTAATAAGTGCAGGAACGGGGGAAGTATGAGGGAGGACACGAGTTTATTCTCCCCTCGATGCGTGGCCAGCCTCTTTACGTTACATCTGCCTGTCAGGGCTGGCTATTTAAGCTGTCATACCCTCGCTGTTGCTCTTTGTCTGCCTGTGAATAAAGTGCAGCATTGTGATTACTAATCCCACTCCAGTGACTTGACTTTAAATGTGGTTTTGGAGTGGATCCCAGAGTTCTGTTTGCTAAGCTTCCTACTCCTGTTTCAGAGACACCACTGGAGATCCATGAGAGAGAACGCTGCAGACTGCCCTCCTCCTGTAGACCTATCGCCTGTTTTCTCCCCGTCCTCCTTTTTTATTTCCTCCAAGCCTTGTTGAAGCGATTCAATGGATACCAGAGTGATCTGTTTATTTTTCTTTTTTTCTCTGCCTCCGCTGTCAGTGGGAAATCACACTGGCCGTATCAAGGTCGTCTTTACACCCAGCATCTGTAAAGTAACTTGTACCAAAGGCAGCTGTCAGAACAACTGTGAGAAAGGAAATACCACCACTCTCATCAGTGAAAACGGCCACGCTGCTGACACTCTGACAGCCACCAACTTCCGAGTAGGTACGTACCCTGAACTTCTGTTTGTCCTTAGCTGTCCTCTCTCGACTAGCCTAGGGAGGAGATGTTTTCTGATTAATACCACTTGTGCAGCTGTTACTCTTTGTTTGGAGGGCTGAGCTGCACGGGAGCCCTTTTGTGTTAGACAGACTTTCTTGGTATCTATCAGAAATAGTCTCAAAAGTACTTTTATGTCACAGCTAAAAAACCTCCAACTTTTTTCATGTGAATTTCCAGCTGCAGGGCTACAAGAGGCTGAGCTGAGGCTTTCAGTCATTCCTTGGCGTGTGTGTGGGTCCACAGAGAAAATGTCAGATTCCACCAAAAGCCCTGCTTTCTCCTTGTTGAATAGGTCCCAGATGCACGTAAAACAGCGAGTCTACCTTAAAAGAATCACTCAGGAGTTCCTTAAAACTGTGATCCTTTGTGAAAATACATTAGCTTAAGGGATTTTCTTACTGTTGAAAATAAATTTTGGGTTCATATTTGTCATTTTTGGAAAATGAAATAGTCCAGTTGAAATTCTTTCAGACAGTCATTTCCCTGACGACGTGCCTCTGTTCCCCCTGCTCAACGAGAGGGGAAGTGATATCTCAGTCTAAACCCCAAAACTGTCTGACGGGTGAAACAAATCCTGGAAGCTATCAGGGACAGCAGTTAGCATGCTTTAAATGCACATGGCATGATGTCAGAGGAATTTGTGTGCAAGTGTCAGGCTGGCGAGCTAGGAGATGACAGATCTATGGATGCAGACCTAAACATTTTCAAATGGGATGTTTGACACGAAGAGATCCTTAGCTGCTCTCAGAAACTCATACGCTACCCGGAAAATACCAGAAGATTGTTTTTAACAGTAATTGTTTTGCCAGTTTGTGCTCAAAGAGTGCCAGGTGTGAACACTGTGATTTTACTCTGCCTGTATAAACATGGTGTCAGGCGGGCAGCTCTTTCGAAAGCGACTGCATCTCCTGCTCTAAGCAGGGAAAAAAACACTCCAAATTAGTCTTCTTTTCATCCAGATGATGCAAAGAGCAGTTTAACTCCATAACACTTCTACGGGGGTATCAAGCTGGGGGTGAAAGCCGTTGAAACTACTAATGCATTGCTTGGTGATAGGCGTGTTTGTAAGAACTGCCTGTGCTGGAGAGTGATGAGGGCACAGACACTTTTAAAAGAGCAACTCCACCTACAGTGGGTTTGTGGAGGCATTAAAGAAGGATTGTGTAAAGGAATAGCGAAGCAAACACTGTAGATGGATTACTCCCAATGTTTTGGCAAGAACTGCAGCTACGTGAGTTTTTGTTTGATTTTTCCGACTGCTGTGAAAGGGTCAGGTTCTTCACCCCCCTCCCCCCCTTCCTGCTTTTTGTTTGACCCAATTTTTTCATTGAAATTATGAAATGCTGTGAATGGGCAGCCATGTCTCATGTGTGCTCTGTAAATCTGCTGTAACACGACCTCTCAAATACTGTAAACTAGGAGAGTGGAAATGGACCTGTGAGGACGTGTTCCACACCTTCTTCCTGGCCTCAGGCCACGGGACTCTTGGTGTGCTGCATGCAATAGGCTGCTAGAAACGTTCAACAACAGCAGCCTATACAGTTTTTATGTGGACAGGTAAGGGAGGGTAATGCTTAAAATCATACAGAAATAAGTTGCTACACGTGTGTAGGGATTTATAACCTCCCTGTCTGTCTTCCCTATTACCTTTAAAAGACAAAAAGCTTTCTCTGCAGCTCTGAGCATCATCAGTTTTACAAAGGAGGAATAAGAAAAAAGTCTAAACTGATCAAGGCTCTACAGCTAAAACTAAAATTGCTGAGTGAACTGAACTCCTTAATAGCTAGAGAGATCCTGCCCCTGTAAGCTGAGATCTGTCCCTCATCACAGACTTCCAAGAGCTTTTGAACTGGGTTTAAAAAGCTC
Source organism: Upupa epops (assembly GCA_013397515.1). Classification (NCBI taxonomy): domain Eukaryota; kingdom Metazoa; phylum Chordata; class Aves; order Bucerotiformes; family Upupidae; genus Upupa; species Upupa epops. Next base: position 23,011 of record VZRI01002340.1, on the reverse strand, counting down.
TAGAACTGAAATAAGTTTCCTGTCTGTTTTCAGACGAGCGCCTCACATAAGCTGAGGCTTGTGCAGATAGAGATGGCTCTTGAAACATAATGCAGAGGCATCCTGCGTCCTCTGAGATCATTTATTTTGATTTCACATCTGTATAATGTTTTCCTTCTGCTTTTCACTTTTAAGTCCCTGCTCTAAACTTCTTTTCTTACTGTCTATCCCAAATGCAGGGAAATTCCTGTTTTGAAAGGTTGACATTAAAAAAGTGCAACCATAAAACAGGACGTTGTGTCAGAAAATACTTCAAGCCCTGAACGGTACTTTATCTGTATTTTATGGGGTTTTAAATTATTTATTATTCCTAAAGCCAGAGAAAATCAATTCTGATGCTCTGTGTGCAAAACTGGCTGATAAGTAGCATGGGCGCTACTTTGAGCGTGGAAGTTGGAACTAAACTGCTTTAGGTTGTGAGATCTAAATGCATTTCTGTAGTAGGAGCAGCATTCTGGCAATTAGCCATCACTTTGCGTTGTTCTTAATAAGCTGTTATTTCTAGTAATAAGCCAGAGTAAAGTTGTGCGTGTGTTTTAAACTCTTTTGCTGAACTTTGTAGATGTTCTGCTTGTTTTTACTTTATTTTCAGAGAGAGTGAGTTGCCTGTACTAAAGCTACTCCACTTTTCCATGGGCCATTTCAGAATCTTAGAAGTTAGCTGGTTTGTTGTTTCAGTTAACAGTTGGTACCATGAACTCAGGCAAAGAATAAATCCTGCTTTCTGAAAAGATGTAGGTAAGCCGTTAAAAACCCCCAGGAGAATGACTGGGGGAACTGTAGCTTTGCAGGTAGCTGAGATTTTGGGCTGTTTGCATGAGGAGCTCTAGCATTTCAACTGAAGGTGATGAAAGCTCGGTATTTCAAAGGGAGGATCTCCTCGACAGCTAGGCTGCTTGAGTGAAACGTGGGGATTTTATTTTGCAGTTTCATTTTGTGAATGGGATACGTTGCACAGCTGAACGAACCGACCTCCAGTAGTTCATTGGCTCGGAGGATGAAAGTCTTTAATCTAAGTGGAAACTGCTGCTGAGATTATTCGACTGGCCTGATGCATAAGCAGTTTGGAAGGTACTCGGTCCTCAAACAGCCACAGAGGACTGGGGTCAGGATATGCACACGGGAAAAGGAAAGGATGTGTATAGAACAACCTGTTTCTGTCTCGCTGTACTCGCTGTTGAAGTGTGTCCTGTCTCTCCTTAAAGTAATTCTGCATTCCAAACCACCTATTTTTAAATTAATTTTCTTTCTGTAACAAGTGAGAGGACAGTGACTAATTAGTAACTGTAAAATGAAGTGGTAAGGAGTTAGGAAACATCCAAATAAACCCTCTTCGTGCTTTCGTTTTTCCCCTGTGGTGTGTATGCATCTGTAGCTCTGTATTCACTGATCATTTGCAGCCCTGCATTGCATTTAAAGCAGTCCATTCAAGCTTTTATATGGGAGAAAGGGTTCCTAGCATTTAGGAGCCTTTTCTGTATCAGTTTTGTGTCTGAGTGCTTGGCAGCATCTCTGCCAGACAGGGGAGTAGCAGCATTCTGCAGATGAAAACCAAGGAGAGTTTAAAATGTTTTTCCCAGGACCTTAGGAGATGGTGGTGGTGGTGGTGATAGAATTATTGCTCCGCTGCTTGCCTTTATGTCACTGCCTCCCTTGAGGAACTCTTAGCATTCTGTTCCCCTTTTCTCCCATTCCCTTCTCATTTATCCTGCACAGATGTCCTTCCTTCTAGCTTTGCTCTGCACAACCAGAGTTTGCTGAAGGTGTTACTGGGGGTGGGGAAGTCTTTTGTTGTGTGCTTTCTCTTGGAAGAATGGTGGATTTGTACGAATCCTTCCTTTCTGGTCTGGTAGAATTGAGTTGGAAGTTAGTGTTGGTCCTGCAGCTTTGCTAGGGAGCTGTGAGGAGGAGAATGGTGTCAGATGTGTGTGGGGTGGCCAGAGTCCTTGTGAGACTAGAAGAGAATGTTTACCCCTCCTCTTTTCTTCTGGCCTGTTCAAAGTCCTTCCGTTTGGAGCCTGCTGTTACCATATCAGTAAGGGTCCACCAGACAGAATTTGGTAGTGTGCTGCCATGGTGTCAGCAGTGAGAAGGTATCTGGAGTTTTTGTTTGGAAATAAATGTTAACACTTTGAGCAACCCACATACCCTGCACCCTGTGGGCACAGTGCTCTAATAACTGTGCCTGCTCTTTAGTGGAATTTTGTATCCAGAAATTTCCCCGCTTTATTGTGTTTGCTCCATAGGAAAGTTCTTGGGTGATTGAGGTTGTCCACAAATTTCCAGTTCTGACTGGGCAGAAGCTTCCAAGAAGCAGCATAGACATTCTGCTCAAATGTTACTTGGGTCTTCTGTTGAAAGAGGTGAGAGAGAAGTTGGCCACTGTGTTTTTTTTTAGTCAGAGGGATTGTAGTAAAGAGATGTATTCATTAGTGCAGTATAGTACTTATAATTGCAGTGCATGTGTCCTCCTCTTTCTAACAGGATTTCTTAGCTGAGAAAGAGTCTAGAGAGCAGAATTACCTAGAGCTGAAAATGGACACCAGCTATTTTACAGAACAGGGAGAGAACTGCAAGCAGACCTGATAACAGACTTCTGCCAAAGCTGTGCAAACTCACATTGCTTTTTATTCAGGAACTTGGGGTCTTACCAAAGACTTGCCTTGGTTAGGACACGGCAACAACTTGCAAGGAAACCAGCGTGTGTGTATGACGGGAAATCCAAGACTGTGACGATTGAGGAAGATCTTTTTCAGTGTCGTTTGGGATTAAAAGGCACATTTTATGGCACACACACACAGAGTTATGTAAAAGGCCATCTCTTCTGGCAGCTTTTTCTCCAGCTGTCTACCTTGTGTATTTTATTCTTTGATTTGTGCTGGCTTTGACAAGAGTCACTGGAAAGGTAGAGAGAGACGTAGCAGTGCTGGTTGACAGCTGGCTGAAAGGGAGCCAGCAGTATGCCCAGGTGGCACGAAAGGGCAATGGCATCCTGGTTTGGATCAGGAGTAGTGTGGTCAGCAGGTCTAGGGACAGAATTCTGCCCCTGTACTGGGTACTGGTGAGGCCTCCCCGCAAGTACTGGGGGCAGTTCTGGACCCCTCACTTCAAGAAAGAGATTGATGGTCTGGAGTGGGTCCAGAGGAGCAATGAGGCTGGGGCAGGTATTAGAGGGAAAGTCTGATGAGAAGAGGCTGTTGGAGCTAGGGTTTCTTAGCCTAGAGAAGAGGAGACCCAGGGAGGACCTTATCATTCTTTACAACTCCCTGAAGGGAGGGTGTAGTCAGGTGGGGGTCAGACTCTTCTCCCAGGCAACCAGTGCCAGGACAAGAGGGCAGGGCCTCAAACTGCCAGGGGAAGTTTAGGTTAGATATGAGGAAGGCTTCCTCATGGGAATGGTGATCAGGCACTGGACTGGACTGCCCAGGGAGATGGTGGAGTCCCCATCCCTGGAGGTGTTTAAGGACAGACTGGCTAGGGCACTTAGTGTTCTGGACTGGCTGATGTGGTGATGGTGAGCTGGGCTGGATGATCTTAGAGGTCTTTTCCAGCCTCAATAACTCTGTGATTCTTTGCTGCTTTCTACTCTGTTGTGAAGCATTGGGTTCTCCTCAGTGAGTGGTAGATAACTCCTCATGTCTGATCTAGGTAACTTGTGCCCAGCAAAACACTTTCCCTTTGGCTTCAGCTGAGGTGTCACAGATGCACCTGCAGCTTCTCAAGTGGAGAGAAAATAACACAATAATTAATAAAATATCTCTACATGAAAATGGATATTTTTCCTCAGGCACTGGACTGAGTGGTTGAAACAGGGAGAAGAACAAATAACAATGGAACTTTTTTGTTAATTGTTTGCTTCTTTTTGCCTTAGAGCTGATGCTACAAGAAGGGTACTCCTAGCCTGGAGAGTAAGTGCAAAATAATTCAGGAGGAACCACTTTTGGGTGTAAATTTAACAGATTTTGATTTTTTCCAATCAAATAAACCAAATACATTTGAGCTGACAAGAGAATGAATGAATTTACTCACAATCCTGGTAAGGCAGTGTGAGATTTCCTAGTCTGAACCACCAGACTACAATTTTAGCTGGCAGCATCAGTGTGCCTCTGTGTGATCTGGGCACTGCTTGGGGTTTGAATGCAGTCTCAGTTTCTGGGAACCTATGCTAAGATTACAAAAAACCCTTGGGTCTTAAGGGTTTTGTTGCTGATTGCCACAGCTATTCAGAAGGAATGTTTCTTTCTCTCATGCATTTGTCTGTGCTTGTCATCAGCAAATAGTCCTCCTGTTCTCTGCCACACTGCTTAGAGCATCTGTGAACTCTTTCTTCATAATCTTCAAATCATTCCTCAAATTCGGCACCTTTCCCTTGATTCTACCCAAATCCAGATGCTGTTTTAAAGAAAATGCGTCTTTCATCCAGATGAATTTAATGAGGCTGAACTCAGACAAGCCTGCACAGAATCACGGACTCACAGAATGTCAGGGATTGGAAGGACCTTGAAAGATCATCCAATCTAATCCCCCTGACCGATCAGGATCACCTAGATCCAGCTGCACAGCGTAAGTCCAGGTGGGCTTTAAATGTCTCCAGAGAAGGAGACTCCACACCTACCCTGGGCAGCCTCTTCTAGGGTTCTGTCACCCTCACTAGGAAGAAGTTTCTTCTCACCTTTATGTGGAATCTTCTCTGTTCCAGTTGACACCCATTGCCGCTTGTCCTGTCATTGACTCCATCCTCTTGACACCTGCCCTTTCCATATTTATCAACACGAATGACGTAATCCCTCAGTCTCCTTTATTCCAAGCTAAAGAGACCCAGCCTTTCCTCATCATAGAGATGCTCCACTCCCTCCATCATCTTTGTGGCTCTGCATTGCACTCTCTTGAGCGGTTCTATGTCCTTACTGAACTCCTTCTCTCACCTTAAGATCTTCAGACCATTGCAGTGAAGCGTAAGTCCATGTGCCCTCCACACACTCACCAAACTCTGTGTTACAGAGCAGTGTTCAGATGTGCCATTGTAGGAAGAGCCGTGAGTGGAAACGACACGTAATCCATACCTGCATCCATTCCAAACCACATGGGGTGTGTTTCTCTCCGAGTTAGAGCCAGCAGAACACAACGTTAAAATGCGTAGCACTCTGTCTTGCTGTGTATGGTTTCAATTTCTGGGGATTAGTGTATGTACATCTCACTGGGAGAGCTGTGGAAGGAGAAGGAAGAGCGCATTTATTGGAAGGTTTACATGATTGAGAGCTCAAGCAAACATGCTGCCTTGCCCAGCGCCAGCTCTTATTGCTAAACCAAATGTCTTTGCACATACCTCACTGAAGATCAGGTAGATGCCAATTTGAGCTTAAAGATGAAGAAAGTTTCCTTTGAATTATGTAAATTCTGACAAATTCCTTTACTGGTTACAGTATGGTATTTGTCATGTGTAGGGTTCTTAGCTAATGGGTTTGTATTTAATGTGTCCTCTTGGACACACTGTGAGAAGGAAGCAAGCAGCTGGCACTACTCTACTCCTCAGGCTTTCCTGCTAATTCGGTTTTGGATTGTTCTGCTCCACGTAATTCCCATGTCTCTGCACAGAGTACCCTTTATAACTTTCACCTGTCCATTCTACCTATAATTCTTTGATTTGAGGATCTCTAGATTTGAGAAGCCTGTTTTATAGCTTTTTTATAGCTTTATGATTTTATAGTAAAATCATAGAATCATTAGGGTTGGAAGAGACCTCAAGATCATCCAGTCCAACCACCAACCCAAGCCCACCCTGCCCACTAAACCCTGCTCCCCAGGGCCACATCTACTCATTTTTTGAACCTCTCCAGGGATGGCGACTCCCTGCCCTCCCTGGGCAGCCTGTTCCAACCCCTGACCACTCTGTCAGGGAAGACATCTGTCCTGATGTCCAACCTAACCCTCCCCTGGAACAACTTGAGGCCATTTCCTCTTGTCCTATTGCTGTTGACTTGGGAGAAGAGACCAACCTCCACCTCACTACATCCACCTTTCAGGTAGTTATAAAGAGATGCAGAGATCTCTGAATCTTGATTCTGGAACATTACTTTTAGCTTCATTGCATACATGTTTAACTTCTCTGAATTCTGTATCTATCTGAACTCTTAAAATGAAGCTGTGAAATTTCAACCAGAGATTGACAAATGTGAATCAAGTGGAAGTCCATAGAATTGTCGACTGTTTTTACAGTCCTCTCACAATGCTTTGCGGGATGATGCCAGTCCCTGAATGGAAGGAGAAATTAGTATTTGCTGGTTGCACACGAAGCTGAGTTCTAAGAAATCCAGCCACAGAGAGTATTTCTCATTTTGTTAAATTCTTCCCTAGTTTGTAGTATCAGTTGTATTTGTAGTTTAATTTAAAGATGATAACCTGAACTATGAAGTAAGTTTTTTATATTTGATGCTATTCTGATACTTCAACATTTTCTGCAACTTTATGTCATAATTTAGGCACAAGAATTCTCCGACCTCTTCCTGAAGGGGGGGTGGGGTGGGGTGGTCCTATCCCTTACATAGATTGTGTAGGGCAGCGTTCTCAAAACTTAGAACTCTGTACGACTTGCTGTTCATGACTTAGATGAGCTTACTCTTTGCCCAATAAAATGTGGCTACCTGGTCCAGCCCAAAGAGTGGTGGTGAATGGAGTGAAATCCAGCTGGTGGCCAGTCATAGATGGTGTCCCCAGGGCTCACTAGAGGTGCCTGTTCTCTTTAATATCTTTATCAGTGATCTGAGTGAGGTGAGTGAGTGCACCCTCAGTCAGTATGTAGTTAACTAAGTTAGGTGGGTGTGTTGATCTGCTTGAGGTTAGGGATGCTCAAAGAGGGACCTCCACAGACTGGGTTAATGGGCTGAGACCAGTGGTATGAAGTTCAGCAAAGACTGGACAAGTTGGAGAAGTGTGCCTGAGTGAACCTCTGGAGGTACAACAAGGCCAGTTTCACCTGTGTCAATGCAGCTCCTGGTATCCATTATCTTAGTTCGAATATTATGTAGTGTTAGAATTGCGAGATTGCAAGTGGAGTGTTTGCAGCTCTGCAAACAGAATTGCTTTGAAATGTCTTTCTTACAAGTTGTCAGAATTAGGATAAATGTAGAGGTTATACTGTTAAAGAAAAGCCAATTAAAGTTTCTTTTCTCCCTCTGCTTCTGAAAGAACAAGTTTTATTAACAAAATTATCATCATTTATCTTCATCTTACTAAAAAAGAAAAATTACTTATTTACTTGGAGCTGATTTATATAACGTTTCTGAATTGTAGCCAGGAATGTGGAGAGGAAAAGGTTTAGGATGAGGTAGTTAGAAAATTGGAAAACAGCAAGAATGACATGTGGCAAAACCCCACATAATAAAGGAAATAATGAAGAGTCTAAACTGGAGGATAATGTGCTAAAGCTCATAAAATCATAGAAGATAATGGGTTGGAAGGCACCTCCAAAGGCCATCTAGTCCGCCCCCCCTACAACAAGCAGGACTAGAACAGATTGTCCAGAGCCCCATCCAGCCTCACCTGGAAGGGCTCCAGGGATGGGGCCTCCACCAGCTCTCTGGGTAGCCTGTTGCAGGAATCCCCCATGCTCAGATTCAAGAACATTTTCCTGCTGTCCAGCCTCAATCTGCCCTTTTCCACCTTCAAACCATGACCTCTTGTCATATCTTTCCCTGCCCTTGGGAACAGTCTTCCCCAGCCTTCTGACAGCCCCTGTCAGTGATTGGAAGGTTGCTATAAGGTTCCCCCTTGTGTGAGTTACTTTGAGTTTCTGGTTGGAGCAGTCGAGCAGATCTGTATATAGCATTTTTGAGTTTGAACTGTTAGCTGGCACGTATTTGCTAGAGACACTGTATGACAAGAATGCCCTCAGTGATGCCATCTCTTCTCTTGGTAGAACCATGTGCTAGTCCCTGCACTTTCCATGTGTTTAGTAATAAATAGTGTGGCTCAGTGATGCCCAAACAGCTGTTGAGTGTGTAGTAATGCTGTGTGTAGTACTCAGGGGTGAAATTAATCTGCTGCTCTGTGATGCATCCACTGGAAATACTGTAATCTGATGAGTCATTGATGGTTTTCCTTGGAGAGCCTGTTGATGTGATTGAAAGCTTCTTAAGCTTGAATAGCTGACAGTATGTAAGTAGAAAAGGCAAAAAAGTGGTGAGGGAAAGTGAGGCACAAACTTGTGCTCCCAGAAGTGTGAAAGAAAAGGAGTTTGGACAGTCAAATGAGAAACATTTAAAAACCCATCCTCATTTTCTGCAGCACTGTTCACAGGAAGGGAGGTTCCATCCATCCTAAGGGCTTGTTTGGATAAGTGTGGGCTGTTTTTTAAGGATTAGGAGGGTTTAAGTGCTTGGTATTTGTTTTGCTACATGTTATAAAATGAAAACATTTGGGCTTGATTAAATTAGTTTATCTGGAGCTGTTTAAGGTTGTTTGAGTCTCTTGAAAACAAGTTAGATGATGTAATTGGATGGATAAACTGTATATCAGTGGTTTCCTAACTATTTTGATGATGATTTCATGCCCTATTCTTGTGTTTCCAGCCCACAGTCATGGCAGTCTTATCAAGATTCATGTTGCAAATATTCTGCTTTTTGTCTACATTCAGCCTTTTGGAGGCTCCCCATGAGGGCAGCTGCTCACAGTGTCCATGCTAGGCTCATTTTGAACAGTGGTGCCCAGCAAGCTGTGTTTGGCTGTGAAGAGGATTTACAGCCTTTGGAAGCCAAGACATCAAAGCTAATTATTATCACTGAATTGCCCAAAGATTGGAAGTGCCCAAAATGCTTATATTTCTTATATTAATTTAGGTTTGTTGTTTCATAAGCTTGCCTCTACGTTTCTAAAGGATGGTTGTTCATTTATTTTGAGTGATGGTTGAGTCTGTTAGCCCTGTGTTGGCTGATCCTTAGAGACACCTGGTAGACCTGGCTTACATCAGGCCTGGGTAAGGAGTTTGTTGGCTTTCTTAGGTCCATTAATACTTTTCTTTCACCCATGTGAACTGATATTTCTTGTCATCATCCTGTGCAGACCCATCTCCACATTTTTTTGGGGTTGTTTTAAGTTCTCATAGTATTTGCTCTTTGAGATTATCAAGTTTTCAGGTTAGCCCAGAGATCACATCTTCTTTGTTATTACACGACTGAGTAGAATTTACTGTTGTACATTTCAGAAGGTTTAGGGATGTCATTACAGAATTGTATATCCTTGGAATAGATTTAATGTGTTTTTATTTTGGGTTCATTCCTTGAGTGTGAGGCTAGAGCTTCAAGCGACACAAATCAGTATGTATGTAGATAGAATCGTAGGAGGTCAGGGGTTGGAAGGGACCCCTAGAGATCATTTAGTCAAATCCTCCTCCCAGAGCAGGATCAGCTAGGGCAGGTCTACACAGGAATGGTCCAGGCTGATTTTGGAAGTCTCTGGAGCAGGGAGAGTGGGCCAGGAGTCTGTCACCCTCACAGTGAAGAGGTTTCTCCTCATCATAAGGTGGAAGCTCCTATGTTCTCGCTTATCCCCATTATTCCTTGTCCTATAACTGGGCACCACAGCAAAGAGACCAGACCCTCCCTCTTGACACCCACCCCTTAGAAATGTACAGATATTAATAGATCCCTTCTCAGCCTTATTTTCACAGTTGACTGAGTTGTACCCTATTATCATGTGGTCAGCTTGGAGTTTTTCTTTCTTCTTACATGTAAGTAATGAGTCACTCTGTGTTACCTATCTCATGTTAGACTTGTTGGAACTATTTTGTACAAGGTATTTTTGTGAGTACCTACAGCAGACACTTAAGAAAAAGAACATGAATAAACACCTTTTCATTGGTGTTTCCTTTGTAGTATTCTTAGCTAAAACATCAGTTTTCTTGAAAGCAAAGGATTTCACATGCCCCTTAGAATCATAGAATAGAAGCATAGAATCACTAGGGATTGGAAGGGACTTCAAAATCCAATCTTCAATCTAGTCCAATCCCCCTGCCACAGCAGGATCAACTAGTTGCACAGGAACATGTCCAGGTGGCTATTGAATGTCTCCAGGGAAGGAGACTCCACAACCGTCTTGGGCAGCCTGTTCCAATGCTCTGTTACCCTCACTGTGAAGAAGTTCCTGCTGATACTGATATGGAACCTCCTCTGTTCCAGCTTGCGCCCATTACCCCTTGTACTATCACCAGATGACCTTGAGAAGAGCCTGACTCCATCCTCCTGAAACCCACACCTCACACATTTATAGACATGAATGAGGTTCCCCCCTCAGCCTCCTCTTCTCTCAGCTCAAGAGACCCAGCTCCCTCAGCCTTTCCTCATCAGGGAGCTGCTCTCCTTCATCATCTTCATTGCTCTACGCTGGACACCCTCCAGCAGAGCTTTGTGTCCTTCTGGAACTGGGGGGCCCACACCTGGACACAACACTCCAGATGCAGTCTCAACAGTGCAGAGTAGAGAGGGAGAAGAACTTCTCTCCATCTTCTAACCACCCACCTTCTGATCCACCCCAGAATGTTGTTGGTCCTCTTGGCCACTTTCTCATCTTGTGGCCTACACACAACACAAAGGGGTTTTTTTTTCCAGTGCTGACATTTTTCTCATATTGATAGTAGCATAAGTCAGTGGATGTCCAGAGATCACACCACTCACAAGTAAGAACTCAGTTGCTAATTCCCTTGCATTCCTCACAGTTTATTGTGTTAGAATTCAGTATAGACAAAGCAGTACCAATCCAGCCATAGTTACTATAATGCCTGCATTTTGATTTAGGTAGTTCTATAGTCAGAATCTTAAAGCTGACAAAAACAACACCCTTGGTTTGTCTCGAATAAATGGTGTTTTCCCTGTTGTTTTCACATCGTTTAGTTCTTGAAGTTGTGTCACAAATTAGGGAGAATAACCCAAACAACAGAAAGGCAGCCAGGCCTTGAGTGGTCTCAGATATAATCTATCAGGCAAGAAAAAACAGCTTCTGGAAACAAAAGGGTTTATTGGATCACTCTCTAAGCACACAAGCAGAAAAAGCCCAAGCAGGTGACACAAACAGAACAGAAACTCCGTCACAGTGCCATCATGCACATTCTGAGAAACAGAAATGGGCAAAGCATTCTGCAGTGGTCTTTGGCTTCAGGTCGGGTCCCCTGGGGAGAGACACACAGCACACTACAGCAGCAGCAACAAGATGGGACCCACATCTAGGACATTTCAAACCCAAATTTCCCAACCTTCTGCCAAAGGTTTAAGAGGTACAAATCTTCAGCTTCTTGCGTGGACAGTTCTGCCAAGCTGGAACAGCAGATGCCCTTTTGGGCTCCATACTCCTGCTAACTCAAAGCACTCCCAATGTTTTTTCTCAGTGCCAAGCTGTGACGACAGCTTCTCTTCCTGCTGTTCCATAAACTAGGATGGTGGCGGCTACATGGCCTGGCCACGTGGCAAGACCACAACAGTGGCCGTGGGAGCAAACCAGCAGGGAACTCCCTTCTGCTTCAGGGTGTCGGGCTTTTGGGGTTTTTTCTGTCTCTGTTAGCTCACCACTCCAGCATCTCCAGGCTTCTGATGATCAACGTAACTGCTCTGCTCGACGCCAGGAAGAGTCAGCACTAGTGGTTCCTCTCTGTGCCGGCCTGCTTCAACATGCAGGCAGGAGAAGGGCTTTTCTGCCGACATGACTCAGAGCCTCTCAGCAGCAGACAGGGCATGCAGCCACCATATCTCTGCAGCCCGGCTCTGAGTGTGGTTACAGAATTCCAGCCCCAGGAAGTAGCAGTTAAAAAATGTAAAGGACAGTTAAAAGTGCAAGTCATTCTTCAGATGTCAGAAGAATGGAAAGCCCCAGCCCTATTTCTTTACTTCTCAACTTGCATGTGATACATGGTGAGATAAATAAATGAACAACATTTTTCTCTCTGTTTTCATTTCAGTTATTTGCCATCTTCCATGCATGAATGGAGGCCAGTGTAGTTCTAGAGATAAATGCCAGTGCCCGCCTAATTACACTGGTAAACTTTGTCAAATCCCTGTGCAGAGCGCCAGTACTCCAAAACTGTACCATCACCCACAACAGGTGAACAAGGCTGTAGGATCACAAGTTATCCACTCGACTCATACTTTACCACTGACGATGTCTGGACAGCAAGGCGTAAAAGGTAATTTTTTTCCTGATGTTTTCTTCCTTTAGAATTTATTTTAGTAACTGATTTTGGACATCCAATCAGTAACAACAGCGGCCTGTTGAAGTGCTGAAAACTGAGGCTGACACATGGATGAGTCCTTTTTCCTGTGAGAGACTGCCTCTGTCCAGATTGTCATGGGGACTGTGAAGAAAAATACTGCCCTGGCTTGCTTTCTCAGGCGCAGGCAATCTACAGAGAGAGAGAGGACTGGATTGGATTGGATTGGATTGGATTGGATTGGATTGGATTGGATTGGATTGGATTGGATGACAACAGGTGTCTGCTTCAGGTGGGAGGTTGTTGAAGCAGCACCACACTATGAAAGGGAGGCTGCTTGCAGAGACCCCCCACCCCAGGAAGATAGAATTGTGCCCTCTCTCTCTGTGGGACTCTCCATCTCCCTCTCTGCAGACGGGCTGCTGCAGACAATGGGCCTAACGTGGCTAATGCCCTGGACTGTAAGTTTGATGACATTTTCTATGTTAGGTTTGGATGGGTTTTCCTTTTGTTACGGACTTTCTCACTACCTTTGGGTGTTCTGTAGGGGTACTTCTGGTCAGAGGTGGTCTCCTTTATTTTGATGGTGAATGGTCATGCAACCTTAGCCTTACACCATGTGAAAACTGGCAATGAACTGTGCTTGCTGCTGGTGGCCATGCTTCTTGGGCTGGCTTACAGGACAGGATTGTCTGCATGGCTTGAGTCATGAGCCTAGCAGAATGTCTGGGAAGTGTGTTGCCTAAGCATTGAAATAAATAACATTCACTTTATGATGGAATTTATTGCAGATTGCAGTGTCAGAGGATAAAGCAGAGGGCTTCCTCCAGCAGTGTAGACCTGTCCAAAAGGAGACTGATGGTGGCTGAACAGCATCCATAAATTGTGTTATATCTAGATGGAAAGTTGCAGCAGATTCCGTGGCTGCTAGTGGAGGGAAGAGACAATGCTTTCTCACATAGTGAAATTTAAATCTAATGTGATACTAAAAATGTGATCTGTATTTCTCTTTCTCTGGTAGAGTTCTAGAAGTTAATTTTGTGGTGAGCTTTTTAATGTAGAGAAGACATGCTAGGATTCATTTAACTAGAACATTCTTTCTAGGTCATATTAAAAAATTATAGGAAAAATAAAGGTAAGGATTTCCTACTGCTAATGCTGTGAGGGAGGCAGAGCGTCAGAAACCAGAAAAGCTGTGATGTTAATAAGAGATATCTCAGTCAAAGAAGGGTCAGTAGTAGTCAGGTTTCTATTTCCCCTGGTATTTCTTTGGGATGAGCTTGAACAGGTGTTGACTTTGATTCCTATGTGTCCTGTGACTCTAGGTAGTGTTTTGTGTGGTGAGGTGCTGTCCATACGGAGACACCTCTGCCATTCACTTTCACAGCACACAAATTATAGGAATTCTGCTTGTTTAAGTGGCCACATTGCTTTTTCTTGTCAAGGGTAATTTTACAGTTACCCCTACAAGTCAGCTGCCTGTGAAGAAAAACAACATACATGGGAGAAAGATGTGAGAAGGCTCAGCTGGTGGTGACTAGTTCCTGAATAACTTTGAGAAAGAGGCCAACAGAACCTAACATAGTGATGAGGGACATTGCTATGAGTCAAGTGCTGACAGCAGCCTCCTGGAAAGACAATATTGGATAAATACTTGTAAGGATCTACTCTATCTTTTCAATGGCTTTGTTCTCCAGGGACTCGCTACACAGTACTCTGGGAAATAGTTTCCACTGACGTGTTGGAGTGTCAGTCCCTGAAGCTCCCCAGGACTTTTATGACTCTAAAAAAAAGGCATGAGTGGAGTCAAAGGAAGAGAGGAGACTGTAATTGCCTAAACATTTAGCAGAGCAGCAATGTATTTCTGACACAATTTCATTTCAGACCAAATTATTTTACACAATATGATTACCCACAGAAGAAATACAGTTAAGACACAGTTGGTTTTCGGATTTGGAGTTGCTGTCTTACAACACTGCTGAAGAGTCTGGTCTCTTGAATCCATTTTTTATTACCCAACCCTCAAGTCCTCATCAGAACCATCAGCAGTCACAATGCCTTTTCTTCTTTCCATGCCAAAAGGAGGATGTTGGATTGTGGAGAGAGGAATGTTTCGTTTCTGTCAAGGAAAGAATAAAGCAATTGATCACGAAATAAAGAATTAATCAGCACATCTAGGCAGTGATCCAGAACCTGGAGATGATTGTAGTAATAGTACAGCGTGGGAGGGACCAGCCTCAGTTGGATTCATCTAGGTGGATTGATAGGTGAAAGCAGAGCAGTCCTGACGTTCTTTTGAGAGCTGGTGTATTTTTTAGCTTTGTCCACTGGAGAATCAGTGTGACCTCTCTCTCTACATACAAGTGTACTCTAGGTTGAGGAATGTGTTTAGTGCTGTTTACACACAGACTATGCTGTCTTGTCTTGTCCTGCCAAACAAGTGTCATAGCCTAGGAAAGACCTTGCTGCTGCTTCTTCTGGAGTTTTGTTTCCCTTGCGGGTTTACCTGTAACACAACGTAGGTGGCATAAATTTTGCTTGAAGATTCCTTTCTGTTCCAAACAAGATCTGAAGAACCATGACGGCCCTGCAGCTGTGTTTTGCTGACTTTCTATTTCATTCCTGATCTGACTGTCTGCAATGTTTTAAATAAATGAAACCATGCGGGGCAGAGTAGAAATAATGTTGTTTCTTTTAAGGAATTCCTATGTCAGACTAATTAGTGCAGAATATGCACCTACGGGAATGAAAATCAAGTGAAAACTCCAAAGCTGTTTCTATAAAACAATACCATTTCAAAGCAGCTCAAATCCATGAGATACCTTTTCTAGGAAGTGGAGCTGGGAGGTTGAAATTTGTAACCCAGAACCAATAATGTCTGATGGAGTTCCAAAGAGCAGTCTTGCCTCCCTGAGGCACGGAGACAATTCAGAAGACACAACCGTCCAGTCTGAGTTACAGAGCGCATGCATTAATGCAGTGCCATAGTAGTAGTGTAGTGTTGTGTAGGTCCACCTAGGTCGCCACCAATGTTGTGGTCAGAGACCCTGACTATATTTCAACCAAGAACTCCCATCTAAAGTGTCAGACACAGCAGGAAGGTTTAACAAACCCACTGATGAATTTGCAGGTAATGAAACTACTGACTCGGATTAAAAACGTCCAGAATGTTCATTACAGACAGTTCCTGCTTCTCTCTCAAATCATAGCACTTGTTGGACTTCAGTCTCGATCCTTATCAATCTTCAAGGTTAAAAATTCTTATAGTCTCTCCAGGTGCAGGCAAATCTTCCCATCGCCATAAATTTTCTGTAACTTGAGGAACGAAAACCTTCTCAGAAGCAATAGCATTCTCAACAGCAGCGACACCGCTCCCAACAGTCCAAGGTGAAGGGGAGTGAAGACGAAGGAGGAAGGCACTAAGGGAAGAGGGAAGAGAAGAAGAGGGGAGTGGAGGCAGACACTGTTCAATTTTTGAAACCTAAACATTTTTGCACAGAACACAAATTAGACCGACAGAGTCAAGCACAAGGGTGAAATGGTATTTGTTGGTTCTCGATGTTTGGAAGGGGTATTGAATCTAATGGGTTGGCTGGACTGTAGTGGTTGGTGCAGCACGTGCTGATGAGAGACCCCAGCTAGATGCATTACATGTTATGCAGCTTAGCAAGCTCTAAAACTCCTTACCTCTCCTCCCCCACCTCCCAGCAATAATTGGAGTTAAGGTTTAAAGGGTACTTTGTGTTATAAAGACAAGAGGCACAGGAGTCATGAACAGCTCAGTGCATGTCACACTGACAGGAGGGTCTTGATCTCTAGACTCAGACTTCAAACTACAACTGTATTTAAAAATAGGACTATCTGAAAAAGAATTCCTCCCCTATTTATCTGCCAATCCCTGAATTCATAGCTACGTGAAGAGAGTGGCGATTTTAGATGGTTGAGATGCTGGCAGCACTTGCAGGGGCAAACTTGAGATTTGGCAGGTATATAAAGGTGACAATGAAATCTGAAGCCTGTTCTGTGTTCCAGGGAAAGATGATGGATCTGAAAAGGACTATAAAGTTTACTACACATCCAAAAATTACGTGGGACAGTTTGAATGCTGGAACTTGCAATGGTTCCTTGTTATACAGCATGACCACAAGGATTACTGTTGCAGCAGCCAATTTGGACATCAGTGTTTATGTAGCAGTTATTGCAGTCCTGTAATGCTCTCCTTACCCGTGTAAGGAGCATTTTTCATGTTCTTGCTTTATTAATGAGACTCCAAGCATTCTTTTAGCCTTCCCCGCAGCTTGGGTTTCGTTTATATTGCAGTTACATTAAGGTAGAAAATGAAGAAATGTGTTAGAGGTGCCCAAGCTGTCGTTTTGTCATGTTCTAATAGTGGTTTTATGTGTTTTATCTTCAACTGTTTTAGTGAAGTTTCCTCCTAACATAGTGAACATCCACGTGAAGCATCCCCCTGAAGCCTCAGTTCAGATCCATCAAGTTTCAAGAATTGACAGCACAGCAGCAGGACAGAAAGCCAAAGTACCTCAGTCAGTGCATTCCCAGGGCTCTTACCAAGGTCCTCAGTATCAGAAGACCCAGAAAGGACATTCTACTTACACAAACCAGCAACCGGTTCCTCATCTATACCCTGTTTCCGTTAAAACTCAGCTTGGGCGCTGCTTCCAGGAGACTGTTGGGACACAGGTAAGACATGTTTGCTTTCGAGGCAAGTAACTTGAACACAGCTTTATAAAAGAATTAGTTAAATCACCAGTTGGCATAAAAGGACACATTTGACTTTCTTCTCCAAAACAGACATTTTTTGAGAGTGTAAAATTTGTCATAAAACCACTTGTTTCTGAAGCTCCATCTCCTTCAAGCTGATGTATTTTCTATGCTTTTGGAACCCTGACCCATTTCAGTTATTCTAGCTATAGCTTCTCCATTTCTAAGCTGTTTCTCCAAATATTAACACCACTACTTAAACCTGAGCTTGAACACTCTTGATGGAACAACTAAGGTCACACCATGTCCCATAGTTTGTACTGCCAGTTGTGCACATGTGCCTCAGCTTCCAGTGTTTTTCAAAGACCTTCAGTTTCCACTGAAATACTTGTTCAGTAGCTTCTTCTTCCTAGTGTACTCTTTCACAGTATGGTAGGATGATGTCTTGAATCTATTGAAATGCATCTGTTGAGTGGAGAGCAGAAGAAATCACGAAAGCCAATGGGGTGTTTGCTAGAGTGTTAAACCCTTAGTTCGGTTCAAATAATACTGTTCAAATCACATTTCTTCTTTGAGCCCTCAGAAGCTTTTTAGGCAGCAGTGCCGTTCTATTTGCATTTATGCTTAAATGTGCAGAGAGGGAAAACCAGACGTGAAAGAGGCTGTAAAAGAGTTAGACCCTGTTACTTGTGGAAGCAATACATTTAAAAGTCATGATGCCCCAACAATCTTCCTGGAAGACCAGAGGTTTTTTGCGTATGGAACATTATAGGCTTTGATTCACCAGTTGAGTGCACAGTGTTAATTGAGACTGATAAGCTCCTCGTGTTTATCTGTTCAGGAATAGTAAACCCTTGAATTTCTTCTTTGGCAAAGCATGTGCTCAAATGGAAGTCTGTGACTTTGATGTGGCAAAATGAAGCAGGGCCTGTAAAAATATTGATCTGTGTTTCCTAAGAGGGAGAGATCTATCAAACACGGCACTGTACTATGCAATCACAAAATCTACAGAAAATTATGATAATTAATAGGTGTTTATTGTTTCTTTGTAATTGTATTTACATTCATACATAGAGGAAGACAGAGTTTCTTCCTCAGTCTTAGCCTTGGCAATGGGTGCTGTGTCTTTTATCCATTGCCTCTGACATGTGATTGATTTCCTCTCTGCTCTTTCAGCTGCATGCATGAGTGAGGTGTTCTGAATGAGGTATCCAAAACCTTGGATGTCCTCTCTGTGCCTCTCATATTACAGTGGTTTTAAATGGCTCAGTGGAAGACACTAACAAGCTACTTTTAAAGAAGAAAGGGAAAATATACTTGGGTTGTCCTCATGCTTAACTTGGAATCCCCCTAAATGCTCAGTCTCCAGTATTTATCATGTTTTAGTCAGTATCATAGGATCCCAGCCTGGCTTAGGCTGGAAGGCACCTAAGAGCTCATCTACTCCAACCCCCTGCCATGGGCAGCAATGCCTCTCAACCAGACTTGTTTGCTCAAGGCCTCATCCAACCTGGCCTTGAACACCTCTAGGGAGGGGGCAGCCATGGCCTTTCCAGGCAATCAATTCCAGAGTTTCTCCACGCTGGCACTGAGGACCTTCTTCCTAAGATCCAGTATGAACCTCCTGTCCTTCAGTTTCAAACCATTTGCCCTTGTCCTGTTGCTGGATCTCCTTAGGAAGTAGGTTCCCTTTAGATACTGGAAGGCAACTGTAAGGTCTCTCTAGAGTCTTCTCTCTCGTAGGCTGAACAACCTCAGTTCCCTCAGCCTGTCCTCATTGCAAAGGTGCTCCAGCCCTTGGATCATCTTTGTGACCTCCTCTGGCCTCACTCCAACAGCTCCATGTCCTTCTGATGCTGGGGACACCAGAACTGGATGCAGGATTTGAGGTGGGGTCTCACAAGAGCAGAGTAAAGGGGGAGAATTCCCTCTCTTGCTCTGCTGGCCCCACTTCTCTTGATGTATCCTAGAGATCCATTCAGTGTTCCCTGGAAAAAGGTGTCTGTGCTGTGCACTCAAGAAAGAGTGCTGCCTCTTAGTTTAGAATAATTAATTAATTAAGTTATATTTGTTTTTTACTCTTCCAGAATCTAAAAGGGTTTGGTTGCCTGTTTCTTTGCTATATGTTTTTGCTTTGCCAAATACAAGGACTGTCTTTCTTTGTTCAGATGAGATATTCAGCTGAGCTTTTCCTGTCAGTAGCAATGTGCTACAAGGCTTCTCAGGAGTTTATGCTGGATAGTTTTGATTTTTCTCAACAGTCCTCAGTGTTCCTAGATCTTCTTTTTCAGAGTGGATTATATATTTGGCTTCAGAAATGTTTTATGAAATGTCCTGTGTTCAGAGGTGACTGTACTGTCTATGGAGCAGACTGACAGAAGGATATGTGCACGGCTTCTTGTAGGCAAATCAACCAAGATAATCAAGACTTTGCCTAACTTACTTTTGGTTCAGGCTGACAGCACAGGATGTGAACAGTATCACAGTCTTCACTGTGGTTTCATGTGTGTGTAACCCTCTGATACTCAGAGTTTCTCTCAATCTCTTGTTCGCTTCTTCCTTGAATTTCAGCTGGGTCTTCCATGACAGGTCCTCTCATTTTAATGTTTGTTTGTTTCGTAACTTCATGTGGAATATTTTTCATCTCCCAACACGTTCGTCTTCAACCCACCTTGGTTAAATTCCTTTAATAGGTCTCATTCCACAACAGCAGTACTGCAAAAACAATATAGTAGTTGCTCTGCTCAAATCCCAAGGCGGCCAGGGCAGATTTTCTGCAGAGAACATACTACTAAAGGCAGCTACCAGAGCCACCCTCAACAGAGGCTTGGAGGTCATTATGGTACAGATACGTGAAGACTCTGTCCCATTCTCAGGTCTCTGGCCCTCCTAATTAGCGATAACAGAATTTCTTCTAGACCTATTGGCTCCATTGTCTGTAGTGTCATAAATGACTATAACCAAAGGCAGGAGCCACAAGAAAAGGACAGTAAGACATGTTTCTTTTCAGATGTCAGTGTACAAGCTTAAAAGAATGGGAGAAGAGAGAAGGAACAGCCAGAAGAATACAATTTCTTACTTGAATTGGAATATATAGACGTTTGTTTCCAAAAATTCCCCTACCTCTGTATGCACATGCTGCTGAATTGTGATTGCTTTGTGATGTGTCCTCAGCATTGGGAAATCAAGTAGAAAGAGCAACTATAAAAGTAGTATTCATGTTTTTGATTTTTCAAAAGAAGCAAATAGTGTTCTGGATGATTCTTTTCTACTCAGTTCACTTTTCCCGGCTGCCTCTCTTTTCTCTGAGTGGAATGCAACAATTATTTCTCCTCGGGGAGATATTAACAATGATTGTTCCAGGGCAGAGTCCATAGAATGGGTTGGATTGTAAGCAACCTTAAAGATCATCTAGTCCCAATCCCCTGCTATGGACAGGGACACCTCTCACCAGGCCAGGTTGCCCAGAGCTCCATCTAACCTGGCCTTGAACACTTCCAGGGATGGAGCAGCTACAACTTCCCCGGGCAATCTGTTGCAGTGCCACAGCACCCTCACAGAGAGGGATTTCTTCCGAATATCTGATATAAGTTTGCCCTCTTCTAGCTTGAAACGATCACCCCTTATCCTATCACTACATTCCCGCATTACAAGTCCTTTCCCTATTTCCTTTTACCTACTGGAAGACCACTGTATGGAGTGTTGTCTTCTCCAGGCCAAACAAACCCAACCTTCTCAGCCTGTCCCCAGAAGAGAGGTGCTGCAGCTCCCTAAGCTGACCCCTTCCATGGTAGCTCACTGTGATATGTCACAGACAAAAGGTGTGGTTCATCAGGAATTCACCTAGTACAAGGAAGGTTTTTGTCAAAGACATCATAAGCTAACAGTTAAGCTGAGGACAGAAATTCATCATCAAAATATGGGAAACTTGCACCTTGTTATATAGGAGATGGAGTTGAAAACATAGAGACTTGGAGTTGGGAAACATGTAAGAGAAGCAGTAGGGCAAACATCCTGGAGAACAGGAAATTCCTGGAGAGCACTGTATGTTAGGGTGCCTTCAAAAGCTGGAGACTGGACATGGTGTCCTGTAAGATCCCTCACATCGATACAGACCAGCATGTCTGAAATCCAAGGAGTCTGTCATCTGAGACTGCTGTTTCTCCAAAGTCCTAGTTAAAAAGTAGCACATAAGAAATATTTTGTTCTGTTCTCCGAGTTCTCTTCTTCAATCACTTTTCATTTTAACTCTAATAAAAATGCCATTCAGAGAACCATAGAACAGTTGCAGCTGGAAGAGACCTTCAAGATCTTTGAGTCCAACCTGTTCCTAGCCCTGTCAGCACTACTAGACCCTGTCTCCCAGCGCCACATCTACCATTCTCTTGAACACCTCCAGGGATGTGCACTCAACACCCCCCCTGGGCAGGCTGTTCCAGTGCCTGACAACACTTTCAGGAAAGAAATTCCTCCTGACATCCAACCTGAACCTCTCCTGGCACAGCTCAAGGCCATTTCCCCTGGTCCCATTGCTGACCCACTGACACAGACTATCTTACTGTTTCCCCAAAAGCTTGTGCAGTGTTAATGGTGTGAGTGGTGAAGATTCTGTTGGTGATCTCATGTCCTGCTCATTTTGCATGTGATTACTTGCATTTGAGCTACAAAAAGAATGCAGATGCCTGCTATCAGAACTTCTATCAAGACCATTAAGCACAGTTCTCCTCCCCCCTGAAGTCCTTTGCAGTGTCGGTGTGTATGCAGTGTGCTTTCCTTTGGCTGCTGCGTCTCACTGTTACAGCGAGAACAATTTTTTCTTTTAAACCAGACTTGGTCTCTTTTCTGGGGAGGCATTTTTTGCAAAGCAGCAACAAATTGGAGAAGCTAGTATTTCCCAGTATTTCTGAAGTAGGCTCTTCCTGACTAGGCTCAGAAGTAGTGATGCTTCTCTTCACGGATATTTCTGAGAACGAATTCTACTGAAGGAGAATTCTGGTGATCTCGGCACCTATAATTTAAAAACAAAATTAAAACCAGTTGTTTTCTGAAGAAAGTCAGATAGGGAAGCTGCTTACCTTGGCTGCAGAAGCATCCAGAAGACAAGCTGCCCAAGAACTACTGTCTACCATGCTTATTCATTCTTTGCTGTGTCTCAGTTATGATGTTGTGGCTGCTGAGAGGAGCTGGATTACTGAAAGAATTTCATGTCTACTGTCTTCAGATCCCCCTCTTTGTTGGGGTGTCTTGAATCTGGGCCAGTTCAGGTTGCAGTGTTTTTGAAGGTAATGTTCCACTCTTCACTTGTCAGCTGTTTGCTGAGTGATCCTTTGTGCTTCCCTTGCAAGGTTCTTTTGGAGGTGCTGCAGGAAAGATCTGTACTTATTACAGCTCTGTTGGGAAGGATGTCTGGACTCAGTTTGTTATGGTGTTGTAAAGTGGTATTTGGTGTATTATAGCCAAATTTTGGGAAATCGTATTAAAAAACCCAAACTGGAGCATCACAGAATCATTAAGGCTGGAAGAGACCTCTAAGATCATCTAGTCCAACCATCAACCCGCCTTCACCCTGCCCGCTATACCCTGTTTTTATGTACCACCTACAGCAGACAGTAAAATAATAAGTGGAGAGATTTTGTTGAAGTGAATTATGCTAAATAGCACTAACAGTGAACACCAGTAAATACGTGATTGAAAACTGCTGGAAAATGGGACGGCTGGGGAGGGAGTCTGGGCTCAAATTCTTTTCACTTGTTTTGTTTCATGTTCAGTTGAGGAAAGTGGCTGGGATAGAAGGATTCATAATATGTCTGGCTCCGAGACTGGTGCAGCAGGCAGGGCATTGGGTTCTTTGATAACGGCTGGCTTGATCAGATCCCAGGCCTGGCAGTGGTACATGTGAACAGTTTATCTCACAAGGGTAAAAGGTAGCAGGGCTCATTCAGAGATCGTGAAGTGGGGTGGTGTTGTTGGATGTGCACCAGAGGGACAGCACTCCAGTATTGATGAAGATGGTGGTACATACGACAAGAGTAGCCCGGAGCTCACTAACAGATAGTAACC
>VZRI01002339.1:31313-80394 GCA_013397515.1 Upupa epops | reverse complement strand
CTGGCTCATATTTAGCTGGTAGTCAGTTAGTACTGCTAGGTTCCTTTCTACCAGGCTGCTCTCCAGTCATTCATCCCTTAATCTGTAGCTGTGCTGGGGCTTACTGTGGCCAAAATGTAGGACCCTGCATTTGGCCCTGTTAAACCTCATCCCATTGGCTTCTGCCCATTGATTCAGCCTGTCCACATCTCTCTGCAGTGTCCTTTTCCCCTCCACCAGATCGACATTCCCCTCCAACTTGGTGTCATCTGCAAATTTCATAAGGGGAGATTCAATCCCCTTGTCCAGGTCCTCAGTGAAGATGTTGAATAGAACTAGGCCCAGCACTGATTCCTGGGGGACACCACTGGTCACTGGACACCAACTGGATGTGGCACCATTCACAACCACTCTGTGGCCGTTCATCCATCCAGTTTTTAACTCAGTGGAGGGTGCCCCCATCCAAGCCATGGGCTGCCAGCTTTTCCAGGAGGATGCTATGGGAGACTGTGGTGAAGGCTTTGCTGAAGTCTAGGTAGACAACATCCGCAGACTTCCCCTCATCCACCTGGCAGCTCACGCAGTCATAGAATGAGATTGGTTGGTTAGGCAGCACATTCCTTTCCTAAACCTGTGCTGTCTGTGCCTGATCCCCTGATTACCTTGTACTTAGCACTCAGTGACTCCCAGGATGGTCTGCTCCATAACCTTGCCAGGCATTGAGGTTAGGCTAACAGTTCCCCAGATCCTCTTTCCGTCCCTCTTGTGGATGGGTGCTGCATTGGCCAACTTCCAGACATCTGGGACCTCCCCAGTTATCCAGGACTGGCGATAAGTGATGGAGAGTGGCCAAGCCACCTCCTGCGCCAACTCCTTAAGCACCCTGGGATGAATCTCATCCAGACCCATAGACTTAGTAGGATCCAAGTGGCACAGCAGGTCACTAGCTACTTCCTCCTGGATTGTAGGAGGGATATTATGCTCCCCATCCCTGTCTACCAACTCAGGAGCCCAATTATCCTGAGGATGGCCAAGCTTTTTGTTAAAGACTGAGGCAAAGAAGGTGTTTACTATCTCAGCCTTTTCCCTGTCTTCAATAACTGTGTTCTGCTCTTTGTCCGATACGAGTGGAGATTTTCCCTGGGCCTCTAAGAATTCCATGCTCAACCTTCCGGGACTCTGTAGCTTTCAGGGCTGCCTCCCAAGGGACTTTGTCTGTCTCCTGAACAAGCCAAAGTTTGCCCTGCAGAAGTTTAAGGTCACAGTTTTACTGACTCTCCTTGTTTCACTCGATCATCTCATGAGTACATGCCTTACATGACCTCCAACCTTTACTTCTCCCACAAGGTCCTCCCTGTTAACAAGCAGTGGGTCAAAGAGGTTACCTTCTCTGGTTGGCTGTCTCACCAGTTGTGTTAGGAAGTTCTCTTCCACACACTCCAGGAACCTCCGGGACTGTTCTCTCCATGCTGCATTGTATTTCCAGCAGACACTGGGAAAATTGAAGTCCCCATCAGTACAAGTGGCACAATTTAAAAACCACCCTCAACTGCTTATAAAAAATTTCATTTGCTTCTTTATCCTGGTCGGGTGGGTCTGTGACAGATTCCTACCACAAAAACACTGGCCTTGCTCTTGATTTGTAGCCAGTAAGGCCTCAACCCTATACTCTCCCTCATTAATTTCTATGCTTTCATACGTCCCCTAACATAGAGGGCCACTCTGCCAATTCTTCTGAAAAGTTGATACTCATCAATTGCAGCACTCCAGCTGTGGGAGTAATCCCACCCGGTTTCTGTGATGGCCACCATATCATAGTTTTCCTGTTGTACAGCAGCCTCCAGCTCCTGCTGTTTATTGCCCATGCTGCATGCATTGATGTATAACATTGCAGGGAGGAAGCTGAGGATGTTGTTGTGGGGTGGCAGACCTTCTGGTTATCTGTGAAGTCACACTGCCCTGTAAGTGTTGAGGTACTACATTGGGAGTTTTCACTAGCAAGGCCAGTTATTTCCCTTTCCCCCTTCATATCTAGTTTAAAGCTCTGTCAGTGACCCCTGTTAACTGCTGCCCCAAAATCTTTTGCCCCCTCCTGGACAGGTGCATTCCCACCTGCTGCCTGCAGGCTAGGCATTTTAAGCCTGTGGTTGAAACACCCAAAGTCCCTGCATGTGGGCACTGGTCTTGCAGTCATGATTTCACCTGAAGGCTCTTTTTGTTTGTCTCTTCATTTGGGCTTGCCACTGAAGGGGTAGAGGAGAAAATAGCTTGTGTTCCTGATCCCTTAAGCAGCTTTCCCACGGCTCTAAAGCCCTTTTTTATTGATTTGGTGCTTCTCCTGGTAACCTCATTGCCGCCCACCTGAAATACCAGCAGGGGGTAGTAATCAGAGGGCTTTACTGGGGTGGGAAGTTTGTCCATTACACCCCTAACCCATGCCTCAGGGAGGCAGCAAACTTCCCTTTGAGGTGGATCAGGACAGCATATTAGGCCCTCTGCCTCTCTCAGGAGAGAGTCCCCCACTACAATGACCTGCCTGCTTCTCTTTTTAATGCCAGTTGTGATGGTGGATCTGTGGCATCTCTGTCTGGCTAGCACTTCAGTCCTGGGCAAGTCATTCTCCTCTCCTGTCTGCTGGTGCTTCCTGCAGAACCCCATACCTGCTCTGCAAGATCAGTTGGGATGGTGGGGGAGGTTAGGAGGGGATACACCTGCTTATTCTATGCAGGGACCTGTTTCCATTCCCACCCTTCTCTGAAGTCCATTTCCTGGGGACAAGAGGGGTTCAGATCCTGTGGAGTCTCAGCCTGCTGTCTTTCCCTCTGGGAGCAGCTCCAGCAATTGATCTCACTCTCCCTGATGCTCCTCAGTCATTCTACTTCATCTTTTATCATGAGCAGATAATTCACCTTGTCACATCTTACAGAGGTGGTGTCTCTTGTCATTTTCCTGGAAGAGAGACAGGCTGAGGCATTCCAGAGAGTCGAATGTCTGCACAGCCACATGATTTTGCGGGGTTACTGTCTGTATCCTCACACATTTTCTGCAGCTCTTTTTTGCCCTAGTTCCAACCATTGCTAGTTAGAAAAAAACAACACACACAGACACACACACACGCCCCCCGAAGCAGTAGTTATGTGTGCTGTTTAAAAGCTTCTGCCCATGCTTGGCCTGCCTCTCTCTCTCTTGAGATCATCTGACACAGGGAGCAGTAGGTGACTGCTTACCACACTGCCCGTAGAGAGAAAAAGCCTGAAAAAGCCCCTTCTCCAATCTATCTTGCCCTGAGCTGCTGAACTGTCACAGGGATGTCTGTTCTGGAGGCAGATCAGCCATGTCTGATCAGTTCTCTTGATCACAGCTTTGCATGATTCTTTAAGCTTTAAACACCTTCTTTGCTTTGCTGCTTTCTTCCTGTTTTTTTTCATAATATTTAGAATATGATGACACTAGTCACTGCTTTAACCAACCTTTACTGTACTTTGACCTATCTGGAAAGTTTATTCATGCAATAATGAGTTTGATACCTGCCTAAGAGGACATAACTGTGACAAGATTCTGTTACCAGAGTTTCTTATCTTTTTAAAACCAACTGATGTTTTGAATTTGAAGACAATTGGGATAGCTGGGGTTTACCTGTTGCTGGTGTGACCACTGGAATTAAGAAACAATTTGCATACATTCTGTTGAATTAGGAACAAGTTTTCAATTCTGCTGAATAACATTTAATTTAGTATTGAAATATGTTATTGAAGTGACTGGAAAGCAAAATTGTGATTATCTTGAAAAAAAGGCCTAATTAATCTTTTTGTCTTAAAACTTTGCTAATGCACTTAGTTGTTTGATTTTCTTTAACTTTTATGTAGGAATCAATCAGGTGGCTGGAAGATGAGAAAGCTCTTCTTGAGATGACAGAGGAAGTAGACTATGATGTGGATTCTTATGCTACGCAACTTGAAGCAATTCTTGATCAAAAAATCGATATTCTGACTGAACTTAGAGGTAGACTGCTTTTAATAATTTTTGGGTCCATTTTTAACAGTGTGCTTTCATATATTATGAAGACCTGTGGTAATAATGACAAGAAAATGACTATGGTTATGTTTTAAGGTCATCTTATGCTGTTCTGCAACTTCCTCTTTGTAAGAAACACTTATTCTGCTGCCAAAGAATAAGTTCACATCTGTATTCAATTTATCCTAGTTCAAAGGGAAACTGCTTTACCTCCAAGTTCTTTTCCTTTGTTTAAAAAAAAGTGAAGCAAAACAATTAAAGAAGGTAATATGACGATGGAAAATAGTAGGAACTCCCACTTCCTACTTTATTACATTCTGTACTGTAGCATGGAGCTTGCCCTCATTTTTAAGTCTGTGCTGAAGAGGAGCATCAAGTTCTGAGAAGCATGGTTGTTATCTTTTTTCTTCAGCAGGCTGTCTCTCTAAATCTTGTCAATCTCTCTATGTTGAGAAACAAGCTGTGGATAACTCTTGGTACCCAAAATCAACACTTCCCTTTGTCTTCTGAAATTAGTTTGTCAGCTTGGTATCTCATGTCTATTTTTTTTTCATTTTTGTTTCTGCAACTATATTTGGACTCCAAGAGAGTTAAAAAAGCAGCTGTGTTCTTTTCACTTTGTGTTACAAAGCATTTTGTAAGCTAAAATCTTACTTCAAACTGAAAATCTGCTTTAGGTTAAGAAGAATACATCAAGCAAATCAGGTATGTAAGCACACATTGGCACCAGTATCGTTTAGCAAAGAATTGGAGATACATTTCTGTGCTTTTTATGGGTTATGAGACACCAGCAGAGAAAAAACAGTTTAGGTGACTCCTTGTTCTTTGAAAATGTAATAGATGCATAGAATCATTTAGGTTTGAGTTCTGTTCTACCAAGCCCACTGCTAAAACACATCCCTAAGCTGCATATCTACATGACTTTAAAACACGTTTCAAGCATGACCATTTCAATAAAGAAGGTTTTCCTAATGTCTAACCTAAACTTCCCCTGGCGCAACTTGAGGCCATTTCCTCTTGTCCTCTCACTTCTGAGAACAGACTAACAACTACCTCTGTACAGCCTTCTTTCAGGTAGTTGTAGACAGCAAAAACATCCCCTCAACTTCCTTGAGACATCTACTATTATTAGTAAGTCTTGTTCTTCAGACCTTTCATCGACTTTGTTGCCCTTTTTCAGGACCTGCTCCAGCATCTCAGTGTCTTTCTTGTATTGAATTTCCCAAAAACGAACACAGTACTTAATGTGCGGCCTCACCAGTGGTGAATACAGGGGGACAATCACTTTTCTGCTCCTGCTGACAACACTATTTCTGATACATGTCAGGATGTCATTGGCCTTCTTGGTTACCTGACTCATATTTAGCTGATTGTCAGGCAGAACCCTCAGGTCTTTTCCTGCCAGTCAGCTTTCCAGCAGCAAATCTCCAAGCCTGTAACTTTGGATTGTTGTGACCCAGGTGAAGGAACAGTACTTGGTCTTGTTGAAGCTCATACAGTTGGGTTGACCCATTAGTCCAGCCTGTCTAGATCTCTCTGTAGAGCATCTCTACTCACAGAAGATCAGCACTGCCATCCAGCTTGGTGTCTTCTGCAAACTTAATGTTTCTATCTTCAGCAAGGACTCTGGTGACACCGTCCATATTACAGAGGCCGAAGGCAGGGACTGGAAAGGGAAAACTCTCTCACTATAGATGAAGAGCAGGTTCTAGACCACCTTAAAGAATCTGAAGGTGAACAAGACCATGGGACCAGATGAGATTCACCCACAGCTACTGAAAAAGCTGGCAAAAGAAGTTGCAAAGCGAAAAGTCATGGCAGTCTGGTGAAGTTCCCACTAGCTGGAAAAAGGGAAATATAACCCCCATTTTCAAAATGGAAAAAAGAAGAGCCAGGGAACTGCAGGGCAGTCAGCCTCATCTTTGTGCCATGATCTCTGGAACAGCTCCTCTTGAAGGCTCTGCGAAGGCAAGCAGATAATAAAGGAATGACTGGTGACAGCCATCATGGCTTCACCAGGGACAAGTCCTGTCTGAGCAGCTTGGTAGCCTTTTATGGTGGGGTCACAGCCTTGTGGGCAAAGGCAGAGCAACAGATGCCATGTACTCTGACCTCTGTAAAGCATTCAACATTGTCCCATATGACATTCTGATCCTAAACTGGAATGAAATAGATTCGATGGATGGACCACTCGTTGGATAAGAAGCTGGATAGATGGTTGCACTGAAAGAGTTGTGATCAATGGCTCAGTCTCCAAATAGAGATGTGTGACTGGGGTGTATTCTTCAAGGGTCAGTACTCGCACCTGTGCTGTTTAACAATTTCGTTGGTGGCACGGAGAGTGGAACTGAATGCACTCTCAGTAATACTGTTTGTTGACAACACCAAACTGTGAGGTGAAGTCAACACACTAGAAGGAAGGGATGCCATCCGGAGGAACCCTGACTGGCTTGAGACGCGCTTATGCGAACTGCAAGATTTCAACAAGTGCAGGTGCAAGGTTCTGCACCTGGGTCAAGGCAATCCCAGGAACAAATACAGATTGTGAGGAAAAAGGATGGGAAACAGGCCTGGGGAGAAGAACTGGGAGTGGTGATGGTTGACCGGAAGTTTAACAGGAGCAATCAGTGTGTGCTTGCAGCCCAGAAAGCCAACCGTGTCCTGCATCAAAAAAACCCCAATGACAGTCAGTTGAGGGAGGTGATTCTACCTCTCTACTCTGCACTCAGACCCCACCTGGAGTACTGTGGCCATTTCTGGACTGCCCAAAGTAAGAAGGACAAAGAGCTCCTCAGATGTGTCCAGAGGAAAGCAACTAAAATTATCAGAGGGCAGGAGCACCTACCCTGTGACGAGAGGCTGTGGTAGTTTAGCCTGAAAAATAGGAGGCTCCAAGGTGACTTCATAACAGCTTTCCAATATCTGAAGGGGGCCTACAAGGAAGCTGGGATGGGGCTTTGTATATTGGTGCATAGCAAGCAGGCAAGAGGAAATAGTGACAAACTTGAAGAGGGGAGATGTAGGTTGGACATTAGGAAAAAATTGTTTCCTGTGAGGGTGGTGAGATACTGGAACAGGTTGCCCAAGGAAGTTGTGGCTGCCCCATTCCTGGAAGCGTTTAAGGCCAGGTAGGATGGGGCCCTGAGTAACCTGATCTAGTGTAGGTGTCCCTGCCTGTGCAGGGGGGTTGGAACTAGATTATTTTTAAGGTCCCTTCCAACTCTAGCTGTTCTGCGATTCTGTGATACTGAGGTTGCACTCAATATCTCCTCATCCAAATCGTATCAGTAAAGACACTAAACAGAAGTGGCCTTAATACTGAGCCCAGGGGGGCATCACTTGTGACCAGTCATCAACTGAATTTAACTTCATTCACCACTACTATTTGGGTGATGCTTTTGAAACAGTGTACTGGAGGTGAAGGCGGAGAGATCCTTGTATCATGTATGGCTTTACAGGAGGGAAGAACTGTTAACAATTATTTCTCTCTACTTGTGTTTGGCTTGCGGCACAGAATGGTCACTTCTACTCCTGCCATGCTGGAACTGACATTTTCATGTTGTCATGTTGGTTTCCTTCTTCCCATCTTGAGTATAATGGAGAAAGGAAGGTTACAGGAATAGAAACACGAAAGAATGCACAGCTTCCTTTCTGAGGTTTCTCCCATTGTTATGATGAAACGAATGATGCATTTATCTGTTTACAGTGAATAATTTCTGAAATGTAATCACAAGTGTTTTCCACATTCACGTACTCTGCAAGGTTTTAAAATGTACAGAAGTGACTGATTATACACTAAATACAGTGCTGAATGCCACTAAAGATGGGATATCTTGGGAGGTGCTGGGAATGAAAAGGATGTACATGGTATGTATCTCCCTATGTGCTGTAAGTTAGAAGCAGACTTCAAGTGTGAAGTTTGCATGCCAGGAATGCAGTTGTGGTTTCCAAACCTATCCTGCCTAGAGACAGAGATAGGCCTAAGAAAGGACTAAGTTGCTGAGCAACTTCTTTGTATGTGTGTTGACCTCTAGCTTATGGCAATGTTCTGGTAGTTATCAACTGCTTTTGGGGAGGCATGAATGTTCTCCATTGTGCATTAGGGTCACAATGTGGAGCATCAGGGGTTAACTTCAAGATCTGCATTGAGCACAAATCCATACTCAATTCTTTTTTTTTTTTTTTTTTAAATTAAAGACAAAGTGAAATCTTTCCGGGCAGCTCTACAAGAGGAGGAACAAGCCAGTAAACAGATCAACCCGAAAAGACCACGTGCCCTTTGAAATGGGCCTTTGCTGCTAAAGGAATCTACGAACCCATACTGCTGTAGCACACATTTGTTACAAAACCAAGTGGCTGTAAGAACTCAACTACTTGAAAGTATAAAAATGTTAGAAATGTCTGTGGAAATGTCCTGTTTCTTATTCACCTGAATGACATTTTCAATTTTCTGTGAAATGCTCCTATGATGTCTACAAAATGCTTCTAGTCCAGACAGCATAACCATACAGGGTTCAGATCTGTGAAGCACTTTGTTTAAAGTATTCCATTTATTCAATTAATGAATTTTATGTTTGGAAATATTTGCCAGAAAATACTGAAGTAAAACTGTGGGCAAGTCACAGTATTTTCTTTTGACTGTGTTCAGTTTTGTTTCAAAGACCAGCTCTGCAGTTTTGTGTTTGCATGCATGCGCACACCTCACTAGTCCTTGTACATCTCTCCTACAGACAGCTGTGCTTACTCTTCATACTCTTGTGCCTTGACAAAGGCTACTTAACCCTAAACATCCTCTTTCTGAAGCACAGCCCTAATCACAACATTCCTTATTTGTTAGTATGAATTACTCTTAGTGTGTGTGTACATTCTTAGTGTGTTTGGAGATATTTTTTTGATGGCTAGTTTTCATTTCACAGGATGTGCCATATCATTTGATCAGGAACTGCAAAAGCTATTGAGTGTGGACAAACAGCTGGACATTCCATCGTCCTTGTATTAAAAAATCCAGAATCTAGATTTGAAAACCATAATGATTATAGAATTCTAACATTTCCTTTGTAATAAGAAAAAAAAAAAAACAAAAAAAACCTCACAAAAATATATGTTAGTTAAGGTATAATAAGGGATAATGTTTTAAGTACTGAGGAGCGTGGTGTCTTAGGATAATGCAGATATACAGTATGTGGTATGGTGTGATAATGCTGTAATAAAGGTACACTCTGACCTCTACGTATGAATAACGTATGTCAAATATTGGGGATCTAGCTAAATACATATTTGGCCTTTCGCGTACTGTCAACATTTGGCTTTTGATGCATGATGAACTTACATGTACATTAACTGTAGTTTGTAGGTAGTTTTGAGTAGCACTGTTGCTTTGAAAAAAGTACCTAATGCCTACTTTTTCCCTTTGTATAGTGCCAGCAACTGAAATGTGGGGTAAAATTGTGTCACTTGAGGATTTTGCACAATACCTCTACTTAGCACTAACAGAAATCTCATGAGTAACAAAATTCTCACAGTGGTGCCATGTGTGTCAGCATCTTTTACACTGTGCACTCTAGTTATTTTTGCAAGTTGGTATCAGAAAAGATGGAGGTTTCATGCAAGACTGTGTCAAATGAGGAAGCATATCCCTGCTTCCAGGAGTTCATAACCACAGGATTTCCCTGTTTAAAAACTACTTTTGGTTTACAAAAGCCTGTGTAAGGGAAATAAAGGGAAGGGAAGGCAATAAAAAGAGAGCTAAGTGAGCCAGGAATTCTTCTAGTGTTTCATGTCTGTATTTCCCATAGGAAGCTCATTGCATCATGGTTAAAAATAAACATCCTTCTGTGTGTAACCATGAAAACTGAAACAATGTAGATTTTGCATAATGTGTTTAATAAATTAAGCTATTAAATGAATTGAAGATGAGTATTTACTTCTCTGAACGTTGTTGTACTCTAGCAAGGGTTGCACTACGTGCAAGTACTTTGGAGCTACACTTCGATAAGGCCTCTGATTTCAACTTCTGGAGCTAACTCTTCTGTACAAATGTCATACAGGAGTAAGTTCCCCACAGCACTGTCCAGAGTTTAGTTTTGCAGAAGCCTCTAGAAAAAATACCACACACCTTGCTGAACATGTTTAAGTATGTCATCCATCACAATTAAAATAAACAAAATAAGGGTGAGGGGAGACCTTTATTGCTGTCTACAGGGTAGGGGGTAGGTCTCCTCTCCCAAGTCACTAGACAGAATGAAAGGAACAAGTACTGAAACTGGCTGCCCAGGGAGGTGGTGGAGAAAAACAAAATAGACGTGGTATGAGGGAACATCATTTAGTGGGCATGGTGGCATTAGGTTGATGGTTGGACTTAATGAACTTGTAGATGTCTTCCAACCTTTATGATTTCATGAAATAGAAGGCAGCAACTTACATTAGCAGGTAAGTGATAGTACAGATTACTGTAGAATACCAGAGTTTCTTCAAAGCTGCTTTAAAGAAATCTTACTATTTAAAAAGCCTCTAAGGATCCAGACACCCTAGGTGAGAAACCACAGCTTCCCTCCATGGAGGCCTTCTTCCATGAAAGCATGGATCTCTTAACAGGAAGGACAGTTCAGCTGCCTTTCACTAAATCATGTATATGATACATGGCCTGTCAGGTAGCAGATGCAAGCTGAAACTGTTAGGAGACGATCTTTGTGACAGAGCCTGCTGTAAAGGTCACATCTACGCAGACAGTGAAGCAGTGACAATCAAGAGAGACTGATACAGCTGACTACTACACTTGAATTCCTGTAGCCCACTGCTGTGATGGACTGGAATTACTTAACAGGACTCAGACAAATTATTGTGATTCCTATCCTGTAGAAAAAAAACATTTAGGAGGTGTGACACAAATCTACTGCACGTCTTCCTTCTGTGTTAGTCTGACTATACTGATGTGCGTACTTACCTCACTCATAAATGGGTTACATACCTACCCTAGCCATTCTAATATCATTAATTACAGAATAAACACCATATCTGCAAATTCAAGGATGTATTTTAGTATGTGCTTCTGAATCAAGGGCTTTTAAAGAACTGACATTAGACGCTCACAAAATGAACTATCTCAAAGGAACTTTTGCTAGTTTGCCTCTTACTGTGGTCTTACAGAAACATTGTACACACGCATTATTTATGGCAGTTAATACACAGTGTCATGCATACACCCCTGCATGATGCTAAATATTTAATAATGCTTTCCTGAATCCTAAGACAGACCAAAGTAGATTTTTCTTTTGACAGCTGCTATGCAGAACTAATGCAAACTTCCTTGGGAAAATTCTGCCTTGTCCTTAATAACAAATCCATATAATCCAAACTACATTAAGACACTTAGAAAGTCCGAACAGAGGTACACATGGATCATTCTAAGACTCACTGAAAGCTGCTCCTTGCCTCAAAGAATGAAGTAGTGTTCCTTGAATTTATAGTTGAGGAAAAAAACCTGGTACTTCTCTGTTGGTTCCTAACATGGATTGATGGTGACAGGGAAGGGAGGCAAAGGAAATGACACCACCTTATCACAGTTTTAGGTACTCTAATTGTGTTTTTGTAAATGATACCCACCAGATGATGCTTGTTTCTGAAAGCCAATTACTAGGATTTTGCCAGGAGAAGCAGCTTATTTACAGATTTGGAATTCAGGGAAACTACCAGTCAACACATGGAACAGACAGCTCAAATCAAAATAAAATGTTTAAATACACTTCTAAAAATCCCCAAACAAACAGAATGACTACAACTTGTTTTGTTGCACAGACCAGACAACAGATTATAAACTGTTCAGTATTGTGAATTAATACACTGAGGTGAGATCTCCATGATCATGAAAACACAGATTTCAATTATGGCAGCATCAACTCGGAGTACTTGGTACGTTTTAAAATATACTTCATGTGAAGTGCAGCACCTCACTTATGTCATGACAGAATTTATCACTTTTAAAATACAGAACGGAAACTTCTTGCCTACCATCTGTAATAAAATTGCATATAAGCTTTTGGTGAGAACAGTGCGTATGGTGTATTCACACCTCTTTTGTGAGAAGACTCTTTGACCTGTTGCAGTCACCATGGCTTAGGTAAAACTTGGGTAACAAAATACAAATCATCTTCCACTCTGCTAGTAGAATCTATGAGAAATGGATGCCTTCTGAATTGAAGCCGTGCAGCAGCCTGAAAGAGTGAAATTCTTCTGTTACAATTCTTACTAATTTATACTTTAGCATCAGGCATTTCTAAGATGTGCTGGCTGGAAAACAACATGAAAGCAGCAATCGCTGTGCAACTGACATAAAGCATTGTTACATATCTTGAAAAGTCATTAGCAAATTGGTCATTCCAGACATGCAGGTGTATTTTCAGTGCAGTTAGTTACACTGCATCCTAGCAGGTTTGCTACATTTCTTTAAAGAGCAGCTGTATTCACTGTGGTGCTTAGAACCATCTAACATTTTTTAATCTCAAATTAGACGAGAATTCAGGTTGCCATTCACATTAAGTGACAAGAAGCAAGGGTTGAACATCACAGTTAATAACTGAAATTTCCAAATTATGCCACAGACCACAGCCTAATCCTGAAGGCAGATAGAGGAGGGTTTTGTAAATCTCCAGTGAAATGACAATCATCCACTTACTATTAAAGACGTTTTAAAAAAAGAAGAATCTAGTACAGAAAACACCAGAAATTGGGATCTTCAGTTCGTTACTCCTCCGTAAGTAAGCAGCAGTTCAAACATACCTAACAGGGTTTAGGTGTTTGTTCATATGCAGGATTAGAAGTGAGGAATATCTGGTACTGAGAGCAAAACAGAGTTGGTACTATGCCTATGTAACTTGGTATCTGTGCTACACAGGTGCAGATGCAGACAGAATTTGAAGCAGCTTAAAAAGAGAAAGAAAAATACCTAATGAAATCATCTATATCCATAGAACGGGCTCGTTTTTCAGAATAACCTGTATTTTTTAGGACTGTGTGTATTTTCTCAGCAATTTTGAAGTTTTGGGGTATTTCCTGTCAAAGGAAAATAGGATGCAAATTAATTTTTTATTCATAGCATAGAAAAAGGTGCCTTTAAATAATTACTTTTCCTCCTTTAGAATAGCTCCTGTTTCAAGTGAAGAACTATTTTTTCTTGTATGGAATACTGTATTATTTGTTCTTGCATCTGAGAATTTATACCTCAGCTAACTCAGTAGAGATGAATAACATTATTGCTAAGCAGACACAACATTTTATTAGATTCTTATTATATTAGTAAAAGTTCTTGTAATATGTTCAGCCAATATATTAACATATTCACCCTTTGACATTTTCACTGTAACCTAGTGACCCTTTTAGTGACAACTCTCAGGTTGTCTTGGAAAAAGAGACTTGTACCACATTACACTTTTCAATGGTAACTTTCTACTGTTATGAAAGTCAGTATATAGGTCACAATACACAGAAACAGAATTCAATATATTTAAAAGGAACTTACTGTATTATGTAACGAACAATGAATTCGGTAATTATGATCCAGCAACTGCTCTACAGCACTTGACCTGAACAAAAGAAAACAATGAAAACTGGGCTCTAACTACCTGTTTTTAGTTGATTGGTTGTTAATCTTAACATTGCTGCTCTTTTTAAACAGGTTCCTAATCTTACAGAAAAAAGCCTGTGACCTTTTGATAACTCCTCGATCACAGTTTATCCCAGACTTGACTGGCATGGACACAGCACTGCTACGCATTTGCAGAAAAGAAATGGTTAAGTAAATGTGTGCTCAGACATTAAAAATTTCCTTTAACAGAAAATACTTACTTAAATGCTGCGGAAAGTGTCTTGTTTTTCCTAACAAAGGCTATCCTTACTAGACCGTCCCACTCCTGAAATAAGAAATTTCATACTTTAACAGGATGGAACCTACAGCTACGGCAAACAAGAATGGTAACTACTGACAATTTCACAACACTGAATGCAAAAATATATCTCAGGAAAGCGTCTTTTTAATACAAAACCAGTCTCAGACAAAGCAATGCAAAGTGAGGATAAAATATTTCACCCAGAGAAACCTTTTGATTGTTCTTTTTTAGTGTCTAGACACTGTTTGCCTGATCTTAAATGCTGAGAAGGCAGATACTTGAACAAAATGAAAGCTTTTTAAAAATTAACTTGAGTACTACCCTGCAGCATCTCTTCTGAGATTATATAGACTCATCTAAAGAGGAGATTTTTTATAGATCCTCATAACCAAGAAAGTCATCAACCAGGAAGGTCTCTGGGAAATGCAAACCATGGTAGGAAGGACATTATTACAACCACTTCTCCAACTGACAAAGGAGGTAATACCTCAGAGATTTGTCAGAAATACTGTAAAGAAAGCTGCCTCCAAATTCATGGTGGTGCTTTCAGGTAACATTTAAACACATGCCTAATCGACAGAGAAGTAAGTATTTTGGAATCATGTAAATGCCCATGAATAGCTGGTACTCAGCGGAGAAAACAGCACAGGGAACTGAGTAAGAAGTGAGAAGAAAAACAAAATAATTAACACTAGTATGTTTTTATTTTAATATACAGCGCTCACCTGGAAGTTAATAGGTGGTGGAGGGTTCTTTGGCTCTATTCTGACAACACTGGATTCAACTTTGGGAGGAGGCCTAAAGTTATTCTTTCCAACCTGTTAGTCAGAAGTCAGGCAGCTGTATGAATAAGCAGCAAATCCTCATATTCCTAGAAACATCTTCCATGTTTACAGTTCTGATAGCTAATACAGATTGATATACCTTCATCAGATGGTCCACTCGAGCCAATAGCTGAGTATTAATAGAGAGTCTGCAGTAGAGTTTACTTCCTGGTTTAGCAACCAAACGAAGTGCAAATTCCCTTTGAAACATAAGTATTGCACACCTGACAATAAACAGAATTAAAAAGAATATATAATTCATTTGGGACTATTGTTAAAACTTTTTTTTCTGTATCTGGTAATACAGTGCTTTATTCTTCCACATACCTGAAAAAAGGTCTATGAAGCAACAGCTTGAAAACAAAAGGTGAAGAAATCTGAGGAAAAGAGTAATAGAACTAGTAAAATTTCTGGACAATTGTCCCGTAAAAACAAAAAAGCTCTGCTGTTTTGTTTAGTCTATACCTGGTAAGGCAAGTTTGCCACACATGCATCAAAGAATGGCAAGTCTGTTTTCAAGACATCTCCAACCTTGATTTCAAGTTTGTTTGCCAGACATCTGGTAGAAAATACACTGTGGTTACTCTCAGAGAAACATGTTCCCAAAGCTTTTGCCAAAGTAGCTCCCCTGTTTTAAATGCTTGCTATTGCTACGGCTGATACTTACGTGCCCTGGACTCTCTTCTGAAGTTCACCAACAAGTCGAGGATCAATTTCACAAGCAATAACCTGAAAACAGTATTTGCAACTCTATAACAGAGACCTATATTTCAAATCTAATAAAACACTGTATCTATTGCTACAGGTTTAAATAATTCTTAAGAATGCCCTATGTGGCTATGCACCTCCCTCCCCAAAAACATGGAAGCCTTAACATATGAATTGATAACAGCAATACAGTTTGATAAAACCATACAAGATTAACATGAACAACTCACTGGGAGTACACAAACATTAAGAAATATATCCCTAGAGTAATTGTACTTAATTGAATGGAGCAGATTGAGATCTTTCTCTCTAACCCAGTCTAAACCACAATGTGGTTACAACTTGGAAAAGTATGTGTATGTGTAAATTCACACTTACTTTTTTAACTTTTTCTAACATCTTTACTGTCAGGTTACCAGTTCCCGGGCCAACTTCCAGAACAACGTCTGTGCGTCGTAAGGCAGCCTAAGAAAAACACACTTCAACTACTTATCTAGGACTGATTTCAAGCAACCACTTAAAATCAAAAGGTACATGCAGCTCAGTAAGAAGTCAAATCAAGCAGGAGAGGAGCATGGCCATTATTTAGAAACGAATGGGAGGGGAGCTAATTTATGTCTTAAAGCTAATTTATGAGAGATCTTTGAGGAAAAACGTCTTTACTATGTGCTTGACAGACCACTAGAACAGGCTGTCCAGAACGTTCGTGGAGTCTCTCTGGGGATATTCAAAACCCTGTGCAACGTGCTCTAAGCAGGGCTGTTTTACAGTCCCTTACAACACAGGCAATTCTGCGATCTGCCCAATTGTG
This sequence comes from Upupa epops, assembly GCA_013397515.1. Lineage (NCBI taxonomy): Eukaryota > Metazoa > Chordata > Aves > Bucerotiformes > Upupidae > Upupa > Upupa epops. The sequence continues at coordinate 64,177 of VZRI01002339.1, read as the reverse complement.
GAAAAACAGGCAGTCCCAATAAAAACTGCAGTACAGAACTTCCTTCCACAGCAAGGGTGATGCTGGGAGAAAGGGCCGTGCACCAGTTCTTCACGCTTTGCCAGGGCACTCCCAGCCGGCTTTGCCTGGCCTAGCAGAGCCAATGCGGCGCCCAGTGCCCAGCCAGCAGCAGCCGCCGACAAGCCGCCCCCTCCCGCCACCTTCTCGATGATGCTGTTGACGACGAGTGGGTTCTTCAGGATGTGCTGCCCGGCACCGGTGTTGAAGAGAATACCTGTGGGGCGGAGAGACGCATTACTCGGGCTGCAGGCGCCGAAACACCAGCACCAACTCCCCGCTTTTCCCCGTATGGCCACTATTCGCGCCCCTCCCGTCCCAAGCAGCGACCCCCGCGGTCCGCCCGTCTCGCACTCACCGCCAGCACGGCCCTCCCGCTGCGGCCGCTTCTTAGCGCGTGCCTTCACCATGGCGAAGAGTGCCCGCAGCCAGCAGTTCCGCGCACACGCTGCCCGAACCACCGCCCCCCTCAGCGGCGACGCGCAGGGCGAACAGCGCCTCCCCGCGGCCCGGCTGTCCGTTCACTACAGCGGAGGAGTTCGGGAGAACCCGCTGGGAGGACGTCAGGCCGCGGGAGCTGCGGGGAGGGGAGAGTGTTTGTTCGTGACAGGAGCAAGTATCCGGGCAACTGAGGGAGAGCAGCAAGGACGAAGAGGAAAATAACGCATTTTCTAATAATTTCCTCTGAGTGACAACACTCTGCATTACACTGTTGTATCCGAGGGGCAAGAATTGTTTCTTCCACCACCAGTGCTGAGTAGATCTGTTCCAGTAACTACGAAACCTCATGCTTCAACCCTAAGAAAAATTATTTCAAACGTGATTCTCAGCAATCAGAAGACAGAAAGCTGCTGCAACTCACTGTATCAAGCTCAGTCACTGAGTGCCACATGTTGCTGCACAAGTGTGGGTTCACCCTCAGGGCTGTTGTGAGGTTGTCTACATCTGGTGCAAGTTATGCCAGCATGAAGGGACCAGGCCACCACCCAGTTACAACCCAGTTGTGAGCTCCAGTCTGTGGGTTTACCAGGTGCTTCGTGGACAATTGCTGTTCTTCAAAAATCAACAAATTTAGTCACTTAACATTTGACACCACGCTTGGTATAAAGTTAGAATAATGGAATCATAGAATGCTTTGGGCTGGAGAAACCCATAAGGATGCTGCAGCAAGCAGGAATATCTTCAGCTAGACTAGGCTGCCCACAGCCCAGTCCAGTGTTTCCTTGAATGTCTTTTAATGTCCATTTTGTCTTTGAATGGGGCATCTACCACCTCTCGGGACAACTTGTTTTCCCTCTCTGGGAAATCAGTGTTCTGCCACCCTCCGTGTAAAATGTTTTTCCAGACATCCTATCTAAATCCACCCTCTTTTACTTTAAAACCATTACCTCTCTGCAATGAGCCCTACTTAAAAAATTGTTCCCATAGGCTCTTCTTACATACTTAATGTCCCTGAACGATTCGAACTCTCCTAGTATGTTCTTAGAGTAGACATATCCCATCCCTCCAACGATTCTTGCGGCACTTTTCCAGACCATCTTGTTCTGAGGACTCTCGAGCCTGATACAGTTCACTCAAGCGTGGACTCACCACAGCAAGGCAGAGAAGGAGGATGACCTTGCTTGTTCTGCGACCACACTACTAATGCATTCGGGAGGCGACTGGGCTGCGAGTGAACACTGCTGGCTCACGCCTAACTTTGCATCCAGCAGCACTTCAACTGCCTCTCCGCAGAGTGCTGTAACTGGGGGTGTTACAGTTCGCAGCAACCGCAACACACTCCTCTCTCAAAGTTTCTCTACAAGCCACCCAGCACCGCCGGCCACGCCCGCGGAAGTCGCTGGCACCACCCGGCCGCTCTGCCCGACTTCCTGTCCCGCCCATCTCCGAGGGCGATCGGCGGGTAGCGTGTCGCTTCGCAGCAGCGTCACGCCGGCGCGACAGGTAGGGGCGGGGTACCGCAACGGATGGTCGCCTCTGGTGGCGCGAGCTTCGGAGGACTGCGGGTGGTGGTGCATGCGCTCGACCTGCCGCAGCGGTGAGCCCGGGCCGCGAGAGCCTCCGTGAAAAGCCGCCGTCACCTCCCGCGTCAACGCGAGTCGCTTCCTCGGCGCCACAGGAGGCCTAATGTCGCTCCCAGGGAGGAGGGCGGGCCAGTGGTGGGCCCGGGCAGGCGGCGGGGGCCGGGGAAAGGGGAAAAGTGGCTCCAGCCGAGAGCGGGAAGCCCTGAGGCTTAGTGGGCCCAACAGCGCCCCGGCAGCCGCCCCCAGTGCCTGGGTTCTCGCTGCGTGGGACTGTCCGCTGCAGCCCGTGCGCTGCCCACTGCGCAGGCTGCTGCGGACCATGGGGCTGTGCCACCTCGGCTGTAGGTTACGTTATTCGATGGTAGCGGAGAGCTTTTCCGAAGGAAAAGGTTAGAAGGTGACTGGACTGCAAGGGACTGCAGAGAGCTGGTGCTCCTTGAAACAGTTTTCAGTGTGCGTGTAATCGATGAGAAGACATCACAAGGATATGAGAATTTACACTGCATCGTTTGATGAGTGAATTAATTTTTTGTTGGAAAGGGACAATATTTGCCTTAATTAAGGGTGGTTATTTCCTACAGGCTCAAGAACAGCAGCTGAAGTGTACTGAAAGGCAACGTCTTCCTTAAATCATATACCAGGTTAGAACAGCAGCAATGATTTATGTCACCTGTTTGTTACCTTAGAAGATGATGATATGTACAAAACGTGAGAGTGTGGCACTAAACAGAGCAATAATAGTACTTCCAGCTCGTCTGTCTGTGTACTTTGCTCTTTACATCTTAGATGAAGTGATGTGTGTTAAGTATTTGCAGTGCCTTTCAAGTCTCAGCCTTCATAATAAGAACCCATATTTACCAGTAGTGTGTTTTGTGTGAGTTTTAAGTTCTTGAAACTTGATTTCAACACCATTTTCTTTCTTGTTGTCTGGGTGGCAGACTGTCATGCTCAGTGGCATGATCTAGATGTCAGATGTTTAGGTTTACTTGGTTGGTTTTAGGTTGGACTGCATGATCTTTAAGGTCTTGTCCAGCCTCATCATTACTGTGATACATTCTCTTATTTTTTTCATGGTAACATTTGCATTTAATATCATATGCATTAATGATGTGATAAAGGTTTTTGTTATCCATGCATTAAGCAAAATGATAGTACTTTTCTGGTGTAAGCACTGCAGTAATGAAGTGTGTAGTATAGCTAACAAATTTCAAAGCATCTGAAAACATTAGGGCAGGGAAGGTGGAGAGGAAAGGATATAAAAACACTGCAGAAGTAGGTGTAGAGTTTGCACTAAGGAGTAAATCATAACTCAATTCCTGCAAGATCAAAACTACTCTTCTGTTACAGAAAGATTTAATGTATTTCCATTGAAAAGACAAATAAGCTATTTTCAAATGAAATACAATCTTATGTTACCCTACCAGATAGTTCTGGTAGGGTATAATTCTGAAGTACCTAGTCAATAACCACAGTCCCCCCCATCAGTTTTTTTTTTTTGACAACCATAAAGAGAGAACATCTGAAAGTTCATAAGATGGCAGAACAAAACAAGAAATAACTTCAGCTTTAGAGAAGATTATTTTACGCTTTTCCTGAGCACTCTTCAGGAAAACACTGAGTTGCCATAGGAAACGTGCATTTGTAGTAACAGTGAATCTTCAGCAAATAACTCAGGTACTCCCTAAGATTCATTGCAAAGACACGGTCATCTGAGGGGAAAAAATGGATTGCGGCATGTTCATGTAACAGTTGATTTTGCACTGCAAAAACTAAAATAATATCAGCTAAATTAAATTATTTCTCAGCTGCACTGATATTTTAGAAAGAGGTGGGGTTTTGTTACTCTAGGAATTTTTTAGGTGCTCTGAAATTTGTTAGCTGTATAAGGTGCTTCCGTACTACGGCGTTTATATCAGATACATATGAACAGTGTGTGCCTGATCTACTTGTACTTTTTGTGCTGTGAATATGAATGGATAATTTTTTCCTTGTTTGGGGGCAAAAATTATTCAGAAAATACTTGTTTATGTTCTGTATCTTTTGTTTCTTTCAGAAAAACCCATGGTTTACTCTGCCTACAGGTGAAATCATCTCTAGTAGCAGTTTTATTTTTGATTTGCTGTGCCTCACAGGAGAGGTAACAGTTTTTAAATCAAACTGCTTCCTGTAATTCCTCAAATGTAGTAAATGTGGTTGTAATGAAAGACTTATTGCTTGCTTTTTCTGTTGAGAGGTTTGTGAAAGCAAAATTCTTCCATCACCATGCATTGACAATGTTTGTGGGTGGATGTAATGCTACTTATAAGGTATAGTCTATTGGCAAATTATGCTGGGGTGTTTAGATACTGTAAGTGGAAAAGTACTTGACTGAATTTGCTATCTTTTTTAAAGTGTTTGTTTCTTATTTTAAAATGCTCTCAGATCATGGATCTCAATAGTGTTAGCACCGTTGTTTTAGAAGTCTTAACCCAAGCTACCAGTCAAGATACTGCTGTGCTGAAGCCAGCCGAGGAACAGTTGAAGCAGTGGGAGACACAGCCAGGCTTTTATTCAGTCTTGTTGGTAAGAGACAGTGGAAAAGTCCTATTAAATAAACTTTGAGTTATTTCGAATATGTCTCTCCAGAATAATGTTGGACCATGACTGCTAGCAGAAAGAAGCCTTGAATCATCATGGTCAAACTGCTAGCTCCCTTGTGTTGTGCTGTGGTATACGTTATCATCACTGTTTCAAAGAAAACTCACTTAACAGGCTTTCAGGAATTTCTGGCAGTATGGGGAGGTAGGCTATAATGTTAAACCTGTTTGGACTGTAGATAGTAGAAAACCAAGAGGACCCCTATCAAAGGCACTGCCTTTAATATGCTATGAAACAGGAACACTTGTATATACCAATGCAGTGGAGGTAATGCATTGTGAACATTTTCATAGAAGTTCCTCCATGCTTTTCATTTCACCAAGTTTGATAAGCAGCTGTAGAGAGGCTTCCAGACAAATTAGCTGAGCAGGCTGGTAGTAGGGTTTCCTGACAAGGGAAAGGTAAATACTTCTAACGGTACTACAACCATTGATGAAATGTGTACATTAGTATGGTGAAAGATGAGGGACGCATAGTCGACCCCTGGTTTCATCTGTTAGGGAAGTTGAAGGCCAGTCAGGGGATTTAAAGGACAGGGTCAAAGAAAATCTGACTTTCAAGACATTAAATTGTGTTTTATCCACTGTCTTTGCCATAATGTTTCTTTGTTGATGAATGGTCTGGACAGAAAATGGCAGTAACTGTCACCGATGGGGCATTCTTTATTTTATGGATATTTGCCATGAGAACTTAAGGCATAGGTTGTAGACAATTTGAGTGCTCATGGGTATCATTGTGGGTCATGTGGATTTAACAAGTAGCTATTTAGCTAAGGGCTAAAAGTGCAACATTCAAGAGGATGAGATGCTGTTAGTTTTATTAATGTGGGTAAGTAGCTCTGTTTTGAAACAGCCTTTCTTCAGGTATGAAATTAGAAACTAAACAGAAGTAAAGAATATCAACTTCTTTAACTACATTTTGCCTGGGAGATAAAGTAGTTTGCACCTTGGCATATCAGAGACAGGTGTGTGTGAAGCAAATGATTGTAATGGAGAATTGGTAAGAAAATTAATCTATGGTGGTATGGGAAGCAATACAACTGCTTAGTATTGAATACATTTGGTCCTGAAATGATTAGCATAGAGAAAATTTATCTTGACTTTTTACAGGGGCTAATGGTGATAGAACAAGACGGAATTGCTTTAAAATGAAAGAGTAGATTTAGGCTAAATATAAGGAGGAAATTCTTCACTTTTGAGAGTGGTGAGACACTGGAATTTGTTGTCCAAGGAAGTGGTGGATGCTCCATGGCTTGATCTGTTAAAGGCGAGATTGGATGGTACTTTGAGCAACTTGGTCTGGTGAGAAGTGTCCCTGCCTGTGGCAGGAGTGGGAACTAGATTATCTTTAAAGTCCCTTCCAACCCAAACCACTTTGTGATTCTAAAACTGTAAGGGGTCATGAAACATGGATCTTAGAACCTACAACTTTTAGTATCTAGTGGAATCATTAATTTATGTGCTGCTTTTTTGAAAGTTTTACATTCCTCTGTTTTGAAGAGCTGAGCTGTTAGACTGATACCTTTTGTAAAGGCATTTTGCCTGTTGTATCAAATTAAATATTGTTTAGTGTCATTCCTGTTATTTCTGTTGTTATGCCAGTGTTACATGAAGTACTTTGCTTTAGAAAGTCATATATAGATAAAGTATCTAGAGGGATTCTGTTTGTTCTTGTGTAGATACCTTGGCTTGTTCCTAGGTTTTTTTATATGAGGAAGCTTTACTTTTGGTAAGTATTTTCACCGTTTATTGTGGCACAAGTATTTTTTTTTTTTTCTATGATGCATTTGTTTTGCAAGGTTTTACATGGATGAGGCTAAAGTTGGTGTTTGAAATTTCCTCTTTGTGTTGTAAAATGCTGAAGCTGCAGTTGGGAAACATCGGATATTTCAGAGATTGAACTTTCTAAATTAGAAAAGAAATGTGTTGCATATAGATTATTTTCGTGTTCTGTGGTCTTTATCAGTGGGCTACTACTTTTTTTGAATTTTTCTAAATGTGGCTAGTTTTGGAGTTTATAGTTCGGTAGGAAGTCTGTTTATTTTCTGGTGATTGGAGTCTATGAGGGTGTGCTTTTGCAACTCCTCGAAGACTGAAGCCCTCTTGTGGTGGGCAGCTAAAATAGCAGCTCCCAGAGAGAATCAATTTATTAACCTATAGCACTGTCGAGTGAGTTAGTGGCAGATTTGTGGTGAAGGGGATTGTTTGTTTATTTTTGTTTACTTAATCTTTGTTTTGCTTTTGCTTATGTTAGTTTCAATCACAAAATCATTAGAGACCTCGAAAGATCATCTAGTCAAATCCCCCTGCCACAGCAGGGTCACCTAGACCAAGTCACAAAAGGAACACATCCAGGCCAGCCTTGAATGTTTCCAGAGAAGGAGACTCCACAGCTCCCCTGGCAGCCTGTTCCAATGCTCCGTTACCCTCACTGTGAAGAAGTTCCTTCTCATATTTATATAGAATCTCCAATGTTCCAGGTTGCACCCATTGCCCCATATCCTATCACCAGATGACATTGAGAAGAGCCTGGCTCCATCCTCCTGACACCCACCCCTTACATATTTATAGAAATTAATGAGGTCACCCCTCAGCTTCCTCTTCTCCAAGCTAGAGACCGAGCTCCCTTAGCCTTTCCTCATAAGGGAGTTGTTCTACTTCCTTCATCAGCTTTTTTGTTTTTGTTTAGTTTAACTTTCTGCTTGTTTAGTTTAGCTTTTAATAAATACTTACTTTTTGTTCCAGCTTCTCGGTTTATTTAATTAAATCAATATTTAGATTTCATCCTTACTTCTAACTGAAAGTAAGACTTCTGTTAACGGTCCATCCTATGCTTGGCTAAACTATTACTGAGGGGAGTTTTTTGTGTGTTGGCCATTGTGTCTAGAAAACTGTTACTTATAGAAATAGTCTAAGAGTGCAGTTTTTAATTTATAAGGAGAATGCTTCACAAAGTTTTTATAGTGCTGAGTTCTTTGAAGGATTTATTTACAGGTCTTCAGACGCAGCACCCAAAAGGAGCCAGTGTTCTTGACCTGAATCTGCATTTTTCATGTCCTTTCTCAGCAGGCTTCTAAAAGTAGTTGGTACAAGTGATGCAGTGTTTTTACACGGTACCCTATGATAAAATCTCTGACCCTATGGTAAAATCTCTGATGCAGTGTAAAACAGGAGAGTAGTGTCTGTATAAAGATTCAGTAGGCTATGTTTGTTTTAGCTTTTCCTTGTTCGTTAGTTTTTCAATTTTACTATATAAAGTAATCCCCCTGTTTGTCTGTCTGTTGGTATAAAGATATACACACATATGTATATGTATATTTAGCACAGACCTCAGAGTTACATCGTTGAAGAGTATTATAACTGGTGGTTGCTAGTTTTAGTCTTTTATTCTCTGCTGAGCTGGATGAGATTAGATATATGTATGCCCTATATATATTAAAACTTATTTAAGTATTAGATCTAGTGATGAACACTCCTTTAATTTTTAAAAAATAGTGTTGTAACACCGTGTTTGAATGCCATGTGCTGTAGGCTTACCTAGCTCCAACAGGGGGAGCTGGACTTGAAGTTCTTTCAGGGTCCCTTCCACCTGGTAAGCCTGTCAAGTCTGTGAAGGACTAACTTGCTTAATGCGGATTAATGCATTTTATTTACAGATAAGTGTATGTACACAGGTGTGAGTCTATACATACACCAGTGCATGTGTTGATAGAAATTCTGGAATGTCTGTGCTGTATTGAGTGGTATGACTTTTTCTGATTCTTTTTTTTAACAGAATATCTTTACAAATCATACTCTGGATGTGAATGTAAGGTGGTTAGCTGTGCTGTACTTTAAAAATGGAATTGATCGCTACTGGAGACGGGTTGCGCCACAGTAAGTTATGATTTTCTTCCACTTAAACTGTTAATCTAGGTTTTGTCACACTGGCTAAACTGGAAGACAGCAGAACAGCAAGTTCCTTGGTTCATAGAATTTAGGATTCACGGTGAAACTGGGATAATGTTCCAACATTAGGACAATGTTAGGAGAGCTTTCTTATGTGATAAATAATTTAGTCCCAAACAGGAGTCCAAACAAAGTTACCAATTTATTGAGCAAACAAAGATAAGGAAACAGTGCTGGGTGTGTGGGAGCTTTTGCTCTGCCAAAAATGCACACCCACCTAGCCCTCAATAGGTGTTTATATTCCCTATGCTGATGCATATTCATGAATAAGGGGTATCTTCTTCAGCAGCCATGCTGTCCTCACTGTCTGGAATCTTGGGCTCCCATCCAATAGTCATAGGTCATAGTTGTCAAAGTACGCATAACAAAACCAGCTCAGGCCAATACACAAAAAAGTTTACCAGGCGATGCCTGCAACAAGCAGGGCCATCCTGCTTCCCGTCTCCTGTTGCCTGCAGCCACACAAGGACAATCAGGATAGTTAAAAATCTCATGTACAGAGAGTACCACACCCCACCCTATAACACTATGTCACATAGACGTTAATCAGATGAACATATTTCACAACTGGAAAGCACTCAAACCATGTCACCCAAATCACAGAAGTAGGAGCAAACTAGGTTTATGAGTAGGTAAAGAAGCTGATGGGATTCAGCCACATGTTCCGATGAAGTTGCTAGGCTGTTTGAGAAACTGTGACAGTCTAAAGCTTCTGCTAGCTGGAGGAAGAAGATCTGTTAACGTTCTATAGTGGGGTTACAGCATTGGTGGATAATGGCAGAGCTATTCATGTGAAGTACTATTCTGGTTTGGGACAAGTTTGAGGGCACAGATGTTTTCACTCCCCTGATTCAGCTCCCCTGACTCCCTCTTTCCCCCCAAGGCAGAGAGAGGAAGCAATAAATGCATCACAGCATGCAAATGAAATAAATAACTTTTATAAAGCAGGTGACAAAACAGAGACAAGCAACCCTGAGATGGAGAGCAATCCCCCCCAGAATTCCCATCCACCATGATGGGCCTTCTCTCTTTCCACCACACCAAAACCTGATGAAGTCGACAGATGCAGGCGATTGAGCAGGTCCAGGGCAGGGCTTGCTGCAACAGTAATGGGCAGAGCAGGGGTCGAGGTCCTGCCAGGCAGCTCAGATCAGCTCGGTGTGGGGGCACAGAAGCAGCGATCCAGGTGTTAGAAATGATCCAACCCAAATTTTTGATAAAATACAAAAGATTTATTGGTTGTGGTAATAAGGAATGAGCAAGCAGCACTGCACTCCACCAACATGCACACCTACTGTAAAGGCAGCAACATTTTATACCTCTTTTTATACATATTTTCACTTCAAAGTATCCCTTCCTATCAGTCTGCTCTTCTTGGTGAGACCATGGATCCAAAGATAAGGGGGCAGACAATGTTCTTGGCCTAATCTTTTAACTATCAGTGATTAGGTCTCCATACATTGGTGCAACACTTTGTAGGTCCTAGACTGCTCAACCTTCCCCCCATTGTATTTACCATTTGTCCTGCTGAGTTTCACTGTTTATTTTGTTTGTTCAGTAGTTTTCCACAATGACAAGGGAGATATTGTTTTTACCTTGATACGAATCATAACATCTCACAGAGGCAAACATCTTGGATGAAGGAGAAAACACTGTGCTGCGCTCACCCTCAATCAGGGTATTTTTTTATCAGGGTGCAGGATAGATGGCAGTGGCCCTCCCACACCCTATCGTCTAAACTGGTCACAAATTAACAAACCTCCCCCTCAAAATTACAACCCCTCCACACATTGGAAGCTTTGCTCCCAGCTCCAGGAGGTTTTGTGTTGTAGCATCCTTGGCTCATCGAAATGGGCCATTAGCTAGAAATTGTCTTGGCCTTTCTGAGTGGCAGAAGAGGTGGGGGGTCTTTCTGCCTCCCTCACAGTCTAAAACAGAACAGATAGTATTTGGGGAACAAAAGGAGCAGAAAGGTAATACCAATACCTGTTTTTTCGTAACCTAAGACAAGTACCTGGACCTGTACAAGGTATTTGACACTGTCCTGCATGACATCCTTGTCTCTATAGTAAAAACAATTGGCTGGACAGCTGCACTTGGAAAACTGATCAATGTCTCTGTGTCCAAGAGGGGATAAGTTATGAATTGTGTTCCTCAGGGATCTGTTTTGGGTCCAGTGTTTACCATCTTTGTTGATGATGTGGACAGTGTCATTTAGTGTGTCCTCAGCAAATCTGTTGATGAGACCAAGTTGTGCAGTGTGGTTGATGAGCTGGAGGGGAAAGGAGGCCATCCAGAGAGACCTTGACAGGCTTGAGAACTGGGCCCATGCAAACTGCATGGATNTGACACTGTCCTGCATGACATCCTTGTCTCTATAGTAAAAACAATTGGCTGGACAGCTGCACTTGGAAAACTGATCAATGTCTCTGTGTCCAAGAGGAGATAAGTTATGAATTGTGTTCCTCAGGGATCTGTTTTGGGTCCAGTGTTTACCATCTTTGTTGATGATGTGGACAGTGTCATTTAGTGTGTCCTCAGCAAATCTGTTGATGAGACCAAGTTGTGCAGTGTGGTTGATGAGCTGGAGGGGAAAGGAGGCCATCCAGAGAGACCTTGACAGGCTTGAGAACTGGGCCCATGCAAACTGCATGGATGTGGGTTTGTTTAGTCTGGAGAAAAGGAGGCTGAGTGGAGACCTTTCTGTTCTATATCTTCCTGAAAGGAGGCTTTAGAAAGGAAGGTGTTGGTCTCTTCTAACAAGTAATAAGTGACAGGACAAGAGGAAGTGGCTTCAAGTTAATACTTGAAGGGAGCCTATGGGAAAGATGGAGAGGGACATTACCATGTCTTGGTGTCTGGCTCCCAGCAGGTGTCGCTGCTATATTACACAAGTGGTGGAAGCCCATGCTTTCCCTGGGAAACTGCTAGAGACCTTGCCTGCCACATCATAATATAGTCACTGTTTTGCCTGTTTTTCTGAAATGTAATGCCAGCCTTCTGAAAAGGTGGTCTTGCTTTAGGATTTTGTGTGTGTTTTTATTTTCTTAAGAAATGGGAGTGTTATTAGGAGTTTCTTTTCTGGAACGTATTTTTGCTTTTACACACAGCTGCTGCTAAACACTGTCTTTCTCAGACTTCATTCTTTGACTTGCTTACTGGTTTGGCAAAGTCAGTAGTATTTCTCAAATCCATGTTTTTGTTTGATAATCATAAGTAACTCTACACATTTTGATTTCTGATCTATGAATTGTTTGGTAAATATTTGTGAACATGTTTCCTCGTACCACAAAAATAGTCAGAAATTTGAAATTTGTATTTGTGAAAGACTATAACCTAAATACTTAGAAGTTCATCTCTAGAAAAGCTTATTTTAATTTTTATTTGTTGTAATTCAATGCTGAAGGTCAGTGGCTTGTTCCTAAGCTTGCTTGCAACTTTTGCGTGGAGTTGTGGTCCTTGCAGCGTTCGCAAAGGTAGATAAAGACAAATGGGCCACAGCTGTCTGGATAGGGATGATGGGTGTCCTGGTGTCTAGTTCCCAGCAGATGTCACTACTGTATTACACAATTGGTGAATGTTCATTCTTTCCCTGTGGAACTGCTAGAGATCCTATCAGTCACATCATGTGGTGTGCGCCTTCTGTCTGCACAGATTTCTTTTTTCACTGCTTATTGTTGACTTTGATTATGATAAGCTTATGTACTCGAGGCATTCGTCCTTGTGAGTTGTCTTTATTTTCTTTCTAATGATGAAAGGTTAGTTACAGCTTATTCTACTAAGTAGTGAATGCTTATTGGTCTTGGTATATGCATATAATATGAATATTATTATGAAAAAGCAATTAAGACATGATCTTATAATGATCTTATCAAATAAGATGAATAATAATAATGTAGTTGGAGTCTCCTTCTCTGGAGACATTCAAGACCTGCCTGAATTTGTTCCTGTGTGACTTGGTCGAGGTTATCCTGCTGTGGCGGGGGGACTGGACTGGATGATTTTTCGAGGTCACTTCAGATCCCTTATGATTCTATGACTAGGGGTTTTTTACTTCACAAACCAGGCTTTTATTGCTTGCTTTTATTCCTGAAAATGAGTTTTTGTACAAGCTAGATTTTATTGATACTAGATTTCTTAATATTTTTAGTAATAGCATCCAATTTTTATAAACCACGTAGAGTATGCCTGTATGCATGCAAAATATATACTGCAATTTTATTATCAAATTTGTGATTTTATTTTTTTTAAACCTAATGGCTTTAAATTAATAACTGAAATAGTTCCCTACAGAAAAACTTCTTCTGATGCAGAAATTTTTGTAAACTTTGTAAACTTTTCCCAAAACTTCTGAGGCATAATTTAATTATATGTGAAAGTACCCTAATGACTGAGTCTAGGTAAAAAGTCATGTAAATGTGATTCCTGAGAGCTGTGAAGTGCCTTTGAAAATAAGATTCAGTATGCTGTTCTGATTCATCAGTGAAACTCAGTCTCAGTGAAACTGAGACTCCTGGTATACTAAGGATAAGTCCTTGATTCAGAGATTAGTGAATGCTTGTGCTATACAGAAAGGGGAAAAAGAAGTGAAAATTAGGGTATTGTTGGAAATGTTTGATCTTAGGGTAAATCCTTCTTCTGTTTGGTATTGAGATTAATGTTTGCTATTTGTCTAGATTAGTATAAAAGCTGAGCTTTCGGCATAGTTTTAAATCTCACTAAATAAACCTAGCTGGTTAATATCTGTGCGTGAGGCTGAATGAATGAAAATGGTTGTGTTGATCTGTTTAATTTGCTTAGCTACCAGCTGCTAGACTTCATTGACATGTCTTGACTACATGCATGTTGCAACATTAGGTGGAAGAATGTAGTCAAAACCTTGTGTGGTAACTGAAGTCTTTTTATGTACAAGAAACAGCTTTCTAGGCAATATCAGTAAGTAAAAGTTGTGTTTTTTCTGATTCTATAATCTACACTTAGCAACAAAGCTTTTTTAAAAGATGTTTCTATTATCTGCTTAGAACGTAAACTACATACGTCATACGGAGTTTGTTGTACAGGAGCATTATGATACTATAACCTGTAGTCTTAAATTGGGAGATCACTAAAAGGAAGTGTAAAGATAGTGTAAACTTGAATGGAAGTTCATATTTATGGCTTAAAATTTTTCCTTCCAGTTAGTTTTCTGTGCATTTTAAATTATTGCATCAACATGTTTTTTGCTCAGACGTAGCATCACAGAATTATTGGGGCTGAAAAAGACCTCTGAGATCATCAAGCCCAGTCCGTGACCTAACATTACCACAGTAAGCTAGACCATGGCTTTAAGTGCCACAACCAGTCTTTACTTAAACAACTCCAGGGATGGGGACTCCAGCACCTACCTGGGCAGTCCATTCCAATGTGTAACCACCCTTCTAGTGAGGAAGTGCTTCTGGGCATCTAACCTAAACCTCCTCTGGCACAGCCTCAAGTCATGCCCTCTCATCCTATCACTGGTTGCCAGTCCCACCCTGCCTGTAACTTGCCTTTAGGTAGTTACAGAGAATGATATTGTCTCCTCCAAGTCTCTTCTTCTCCAGGCTAAATAACCCCAGCTTCCTCAGCCTCTCTTAAGATTTCCCCTCTAGATTTCCCTTTACCAGCCTTGTTGCTCTCCCTTGGATCCACTCCAGTACCCCAAAATCTTTCTTGAAATAAGTGGTCCAGAACTGCACACAGTACTCAAGGTGAGGCCACATCAGTGCTGCGTACAGGGGGAGAATTATGTTCCTAATCCTGCTCCCCATGCTATTACTGATACAAGCCAGGATGCTGTTGACCTTTTGTGCCACCTGAGCACACTGGTGGCTCATATTTAGCCAGTTGTTGACCAGCACTCCCAGGTTCCTCTCTACCAGGCCACTCTCCAGCCACTCATCCCCCAGTCTGTAGATGTGCCGGGGGTTATTGTGGCCAAAATGTAGGACCCTGCACTTGGCCTTGTTAAATCTCATCCCATTGGCCTCTGCCCATTGACACAGCCTGACCAGATCTCTCAGCAGCATCTTCCCCTCCAGTAGATTGACACTGTCCCCAACTTGGAGAGAAGTTCTCTCCTCAAGTTTAGTAAGGGGAGATTCAATCCCCTTGTCCAGGTCCTCCATAAAGATGCTGAATAGAACTGGGCCCAGCACAGATGCCTGTGGAGCACCACTGGTCACTGGACACTAAATGGATGGGGTGCCATTCACAACCACTTTCTGTGCCCAGTCATCCAGCCAGTTTTTCACCGAGTGGAGGGTGCACTCATCCAAGCCATGGGCTGCCAGCTTTTCCAGGAGGATCCTGTGGGAGACCATGCCGAAGGCTTAGCTGAAGTCTAAGTAGACCATGACCACAGACTTCCCTTCATCCACTTGTTGGGTCACCCAATTGTAGAACGAGGTTAGGTAGAGAATTTTCAAAGGATCCAAGTGTAGCTACGTTTTTTACTTGTAGAAATTAGTTGTAGTAGAAAAATATAATTTTGCTGAAAGAGCTATCATTCCATACTGTGATTGCCTTGTACTGGGCACCTTTTTGTTGGTACTCATGACTTTGTCCATGTACACTAACGTTTGAGTTATCAATCCCCACACTAATGAATGTGTAATAACTGTCTAATGGTAATAATTCTATGGTTACTACACATTTCCCTTGTTTTCATAGTGTAATTGGATACCTTATTCAGATCTTTCTCTTTTGTTATGTTTACAAAAAACCACATCAAAAGGTGAGGCTAAAAGGCCTCAGATGTCTGTTTCACAGTTCCTTCTATTTTTAATATTTTTAAGATAGTGGGAAACACAAGGGAGTTTTACTGGTACTTTATTACGCTGAAATACACTAGATTAAAGGAGATGATTTATAAAGGTGATCAGTCAAAATCATGCACAAATGGAAATGAGAATTTAACTTCTGTGTATACTAATAGTGAGAAAATAGTGCTAAATATTAATTAATACATCTGTATTGGAAATTAAAGGATATCTTAATAAATCTTGACAGTGCTCTTTCTGAAGAAGAAAAAACTACATTGCGTGCTGGACTTATCACCAACTTTAATGAGCCAGTGAATCAGGTTAGTGGTGAACCATTATTACTGTATCAGCAAATGTTTGTATTGATTATGATAGGTTTTTTTCTCTTCTAAAATGAGTTTAAAAAGTTGCAATTCAGGTGTTGTGTTTTAGACAGATGTTTATATTGAAGTGAAATCTTTTTCTATGGAATATAATTCATAGAACTGTTCAGATTTATAAACAGCATGTTTTATTTCTTTGTTTAGTTGTTTTTATTTCTGCAGTGGCTCTTTATATTGTCTTGTGCTGTTTATGCAACTGTGTGAAGTGATATAGGGAATGAATGTAGCTAAAAAACAACATTCTTTCCCCGAGTGATTTCGTTTTTTGAGCTGTACCTGTTCTCTGATCCAACTCTCAGTATAGCCATACAAAGAAGTGTGGTTCTGCTGGAGCAGAAATGAGCTGTGGAGAATGCTGCTGCGTAAACCCACCTAAGCAGTCAACATGTGTAATCAATCATTAATTTAATTGGCATAATAAAGCTTCAGTATGATGGTGTCTTGTCTTATATAAAATGACTAATGTAAAGCTATTGTTTTGTTTAGAATAAGGATTTCATGTTAAATTTGCTGTGTTAGGCACTCAGAATATACATATGCTAGATGAACCAGCTTCCTTGTGCTAATTTAGTTTTGCTCATGTGAGCATGACCTCATGCAAGGAAGTATTTGCTAATATTTTAAGCTAGAACTTTTCCATAAAATTACAGAAATTATTTGTGTGAGGTAAAGATAAAAACGAAAAGTACAGCAAACTGATTCCTGTTCTGCATGCAACCCAGTTTCAACTTTTCAACTTGGATTTAGTCAGTTCAGGATTAATCTTACTTGTAGGATTAGAGAAATATATATAAAAATAAAACTAATTTAGTCACTCAGGAAAACCTTTGTGCAGTTATAGTATTGACTAGAATTTAAAAGTGTTTCTTCAAATACAATTTAAAAAAATGCCATTAGACAGAGAAAATTTGTATTTGAAAGTGCAGGTATAGTGTCAGTTTAAAAATTGACCAAATATTATTTGTTGCCTTATTTCAACGAAAAAGAACTATGAATTTGCATGTTGTACATTGAAATGTATCCTTTATGCTACTACTAGGTAAAACAATGTCTGTCACATATTTAATTTTGGTTAAATTAAGTGGTTGCATATGTACATTTCAAAAAAAACTGTTGTTAACTGCATTGTATGTAAAACAAATCAACACTTTTTTCAAATTTTTTGTACCTTCAGTAACATTTAACCAGTATCCCTGCTAAGACAGGTGTGATATATTTTAAAGTTATAAATTCCACTGCTGATGAACAGTTCTGCAATTCTGAAACTGCAGTTGCAGGCTGAGACTGGAACCTTTTCAGCTGATGCTTTAAATACTGACATCTTTGTGTTTATTTGTGAGTCCTTACGTTTTTTTGCTATACAGTCTTTTAAGATGTGAAGGATAGTTTTTTATTTTTTGCCAGCACCCAGCTATTGAATGATTGCCCAAACAGTTGCTGTGATATTGAGATGTTTACAGAATTCATCTGTGCCTCTTTCTCCCTTGTTCCCAAATCTGTGTTATATATACGGTGGGGTATCCTTTCAGAGGCACCTCTCATTTAGTCCCCATCTGCTTGATGTTCTCGAATTTTAATATCTTGTCTACCTGATGAGTTGTTTTTCCCAGTTGCAGATGCGTGGTAAGAGGGTTAGTATCTTATGTTCTCTGCTTGTGGCTTATGCATCATTAAAGATAGAAAAATTGTGACCTTTGTATTTATAAAAAGAAAAAAGCCAAATATATGAAAATTAGACATAATGTTGAGATTCCCTTGTAAGAGCTGACTTCCAGGGGAGGGGGACAAGAAGAATAGAACATAACATATGTTGATAGTATAATTTCCATGCCCTCTAAAGATGCTGACCATATGGAGGGAATAACGGAACAAAATACTCCTTGAAGTCTATAGCAACAGATTTTTTTCACTGAAAGCCTGTCTTCAAGAAAAAATTAGTCTTGGCAATCCCTGGAGAAGTTGTTTCTTGTTTCACATATGGCGAAGAGTTTATTTGCTCCCTAGTGCAAATTGACATCAGTTGATTTGAAAAGAAATAAGACTCCCAGCTCTTTATTGCAAACTTTTTTCCTGAAGCAATTCTTTTCTCTAAGCAAGTTTGTAGGAATAGGTAGGGTGGCCAGACTTACAGGAAATGGCTAAGGAATTAGTAAAACAGAGCATGGCCAGTCCTTCTTATACTCATGAGTTACTTGGATAGCTTTTGTTAGCATCAGAATATTACTTATTTCCATAGGATGAAAGTGTGATGGTTATGTTGAAGTTGTGTCTGCTTTATTAATCTAATGAAGTGAATTTTCAATGTGTATGGGAGAAGAATGAGCATATGAAGTTTTTGGATATTTGAGGTAGAGCTATGAGAGCCTATACACATTTTTTTTTTTTTTTTTTGATTGGGAAGGGAGTTGTGCAGCTGCAAAGCTGAGAACGGAAAGGATATTATAAGGGCTAGTCCTCCATGGCTGGTCAATACTTGTGTGTGGCAAACCTTGTTCACCTGGTCACCATTGTCCTGTCTTTTGACTGAGTCCCTTAACTATGTTTCTCTGCAATCTCATTCTGTTCTACCTGTGTGTATGCTGTAAGGAGTAGGTGTCATCTACTGACAAGACTGGAGTGAGTGGGATTTGGTGCCAGTTACCAAAGTCAGATGGTGGGAGTGAGGTAGCTGCCCCAGGCCTGTGATAGGAGGGAGGATCTGGTGCAAATGAGAGTCTCAACTGTGGCTACTGAGACAGGAACACAGCTTACAGGCATGTGTACCTGAAGGGAAGAAACTTCTCTGTTTAGTGCTAAAAATCAGGTATGGAATAATAGAAATACCTGTATTGGGAGGATCTTCCAAAGGTTATCTGGCCCAAACCCCCTGCTGTAAGCAAGGACATCCTCAACTAGATCAGGTTGCCCAGAGCATTGTCCAGCCTCACCTTGAAAATGGGGCCTCAGCTACCTCCCTGGATAGCCTGCTCAAGTGTTCAACCACCCTTATACTAAAGAACTTTTCCCTAACATCCAATTTAAATCTACCCTCCTCTAATCTGAAACCATTGCCTTTCATCCTATCACTACAGGCATTTGTAAACAGTCCCTCTCCAGTGTTGCAGGCCCTTCCAGGTACTGGAAGATTGGTAATCAGGTCCCCCAGAGCCTTTTCTCTGGGTGGAACAACCCCAGCTACCTCAGCCTTTCCTTGAAGGAGAGGTGTTCTAGCCCCCTGATCATTTTTGTGATCCTCATCAGAACCATGTCCTTCCTCTATTGAGGGACCCACAGCTGGACTCCAGATGAGGTCTCACCAAGACTGTGTGGTAGAGTCACCTATATTGATCTGCTGGCCACACTTCCTTCATGAAGCCCACAATGCAATTGGCCTTCTGGCCTGCACGTACTCACTGCCTGCTCATGTCCCGCTTCTTATCCACCAGCACTCACAAATCCTTTTCCTTATGGCTGCTCTCTAGCATGTCATCCCCTAGCCTGTATTGATAATGAGGATTGTTCCAACCCAGGTGCAGGGCCCTTCACTTGGCCTTGCTGAACCTCAGGAGGCCCGCTCTGCAGCTTGTCCAGATCTCTCTGGATGACATCCTGTTCCTCTGGCATATTGATTGCACCATCCAGCTTGGTGTCATTAGCAGACTTGCTGAGGGTGCACTCAGTGCCACTATTAATATGAACAATGAATATATTAAACAAAACTGGTTCCAGTACAGACTCGAGGGATACCACTTGTCGCTGTTTTCTGTCTGGATTTTGAGCCATTGATAACTGCGTTCTGTATTCAACCATCCAACCTATTCTTTATCCACTGAACAATCCACCCATCAAATAATAACTCTCCAAAATGGCAAGTTGGATGTTGTAGGACACTTTGACAGAGGCCTTGCAGAAGTCCAGATAAATGACATCCATAAGTTGTTCTTTGTCTACTGATGTAGTTTGCTCTGCCATAGAAAGCCACTAGATTTGTCAGACAGGTTTTTCCCTTAGTGAAGCCATACTGGCTGTCTTTGATCACCTTCCTGTTCTCCATGTGCTTTATTAGAACACCTAAGTAAATCTGCTCTATGATCTTCTCAGACACAGAGGTGAGACTGGCAGTTGGTAGTTCCCAGGGCCCTCCTTTCTACCCTTTTAAAAAAATCACCAGGGACTTCACCTGACTGCCAGTACTTTTCATATATCATGGAGAGTGACTTGACTACTATGTCAACTAATTCTCTTAGGAATTGGGGATGCATCTCATCAGGTCCCATAGACTTGCATACTTTCAGCTTCCTCAGAAGGTCATGAATATGATTTTTACATACAGTGGGAAGGACTTCACCCCCTAGGTCCCCACCTTGATTTTTTTAACTTGTGAGGTGCTGGGAGGGAGGTTGCCCAGGGAAGACTGAGGGAAATGGTTTCTAGGAACCTTAGCCTTCTTGTCATGTATTGTTGCCTGCTCACTGTTCTTGCTTTTCAAGGGTGATAAGTTTTCTTTAACCTTCCTTTTTTCATTGTTGTACGTGAAGATCCCTTGCCAGGTTCAGCTCCAACTGTGCCCTGGGCTTCCTAACTTCATCCCTACACAATTAGGCAGCATTTCTGTACTCTTCCCAGCATACCTATCTCTGCCTATGCTGTCTATATAACTCCTGCTAGGTCATGGCTCAGCCACTCTGGTTTCTTCCATTCCTTGCCTGATTCCTTAGACCTGCGATGGAGATCTTTTGCATCCTTAAAGATCTGCCAATTCTGTTCTGCTCCCTTGTCTCTGAGGATAATTTCCTAGGGGTTCCTGTTGACTAACTCCCTAAAGAGCTGGAATTTTGCTTCTCTGAAATTCAGGATCCTGACTATGCTCCTTGACTCATTACTATACATTCCACCAGCTTGTGGTCACTGCAGTTCAGGCTGCCTCCAATCTTGATGTCCCTGGTGAGCTTGTCTGCATTGTGACAAATAGATCGAGTATTGCATCCACTTGGGTAGGCATGTGTGTTTCTTGTCTTAGGTAGTTGTCATCATGATGCTCCAGAAGCCTCCTGGATTGCCTTCTGCTTGCTGTGTTTCTTTTCCAAAAATTTCTGGGGTGGCTGAAGTCCCCTGGCAGGATGAGAGAGTGTGAGTGTGATGCCTCCTGTAGCTGGAGTAGGAATGCTTCACCAATAGGTTCCTCTTGATCAGGCCTGTAAAGGAACAGAAATAATGGTAATATATATTTAGCAGATTCTGTTTGTAGAGAGCATCAGAAAATACCGCTACTTATTCCCAAATACCTGTTTCTTCACAATACTCTTTATGCAAAATTTAAACAAAATGGCTAGCTAGCTTAGTAAATATTTACATAAAATGCTATAAAGAAAGATTTTTTTAAAAATGACACTTAGTTGCATGCATTAAACTAAACCATAGTTTGAATAAAAGCCACAAATCTAGCAGTAGTTACTGATTATTTGGCTGTTAATTTATGCATTGTACATTTCCTAAATATTCTTTGGCTTTGTGGTGTGTTCCTTTTTGCTTTTTTGCAGATAGCGACTCAGATTTCTGTGCTGATTGCTAAAGTTGCCAGGGTGGATTGTCCAAGGCAGTGGCCTGAACTAATACCCACTCTTCTAGAATCTGTGAAGGTCCAGGATGATCTTCGACAACACAGAGCACTGCTTACCTTTTATCATGTTACAAAGACCCTGGCATCCAAACGTCTTGCTGCAGATAGGAAACTTTTCTATGATGTAAGTAATGTGATACAGCATTGTAGAGCTTGCACACCATGTGTTGGATGTGCTTTGTAATTCCTATGGTTAGGTGGCACTGTGTTAATGGCAAGTGTGTTTGCTTTAATATGTGCCTTACTTTGGGTGGTTTTTGTCTTCCATGACACAGTATTTTGGAGTTTTATCATCAGGGAGAGTGTTTGGGGCTTTTCCACATGCAGTTCTCTCTGTAGGTTAAGTAAAAGGCAAAAAATGAATGCAAATGCCAGATTTTGTCTTCTGCAGCTTGCATTCTTCTTGATTTGCAAGAATCTTGATTAGCACTCAGCCATATTTGGCTGTAGGCTGTTGCATTTTCGGTTGTGTTCAGAGTTATGAACTGCAATCATACAGTTATCTGAATCTAGTGGGTTAAACACCTTTTCCAAACATGCTTCATGTAAATTTTCAAGATTTTGTTTTATTCTTCCATTTTAAGGAAAACTACTAGAGTGCAGATAAAGAAGGCTATATATGAGTGTTTATCTATATAGAAAGAAAATCCTGTGTATTTAATCGTTGGAGTCTGAGGAATGGAAGGCTGGCTCTTAGACTAACACAGGACTGAAATGTTGATCAGTTGCTGTGGGCTGCACATAAAGGAACAGTTTTTTCTCTGCTAACTGTAGTTGTGGATGAGTAAAATGTCCATATAGGAAATAACTGTTATAATACCAAAATTTGTTAGGACATACATGTTCTGGATAATGGAACAGTACAGGTTTTAATATACTCACAGATATGTATTCCAAAGCAATAAAGGGCTGGCAATAATGACTTCTGGAGCTCTTCTAAATATGTAGCCTGTACTGTCTGCAGGCACATCTGAAAATATTGTTGAAACATAAGGATATAGCAAGAAAAACTCAAAACCCAAACTCCAACTTCAGAAAATAGCTGAATCAATACCATTCATTAGAGAGACAGGAATTCATAGGTTGTAAAGTCCAGTATTTGTTGTTACAGCAAAGATACTGCTGGAGATAACTTTATTTCCTTCCATCATTCTACTAGGTACAAAAAGAAGTCTGTTACCTTCAGCCATTCTGGTGTTTTCAAGAAACTCATGAAGTTTGTATTAACCTTTTCCAAATACATACTTCTTCAGTATGTTTTCTTTGAAACACCACATTTTCTTTGAATATTCTTTTGCTCATAGAATGAGACAACTTGATGCATGCAAAGAAAAATTACTAGCTGAGGGAGTGGGGACTGTTTAGTTTGAAGAAAAGGAACCTGAAGGAAGACTTTATCACTGTCTAACAACTGCGTGAAAGGTACTTGTGGAGAGGTGAATGTTGGTCTCTTCTCCCAAGTAATAGGGCAAGAGGAAATGGCCTCAAGTTGTGCAAGGCGAATTTTTGGTTAGGAAAAAGCTTTGTTGAAAGGATCATCAGGTATTGAAAAAAGCTGTTCAGGACAGCTGCACATGGATGAGTTTAGAAGTTGTGTGGATGTGCAGCTTAAGTTCATAATTTAGTGGCTGTCTTTGTAGACTTAGGTTAATGGTTGGACTTGGAGCGAGGCAGTACTAAGCACTGATACAGGCTGGGTAATGACTGTCTGGAGAGTAGCCCTGAGGAGAGGGACTTTGGGATGCTTGTGGACGAAAAGATGAACATGAACCAGCAGTGTGCACTTGTGGCACAGAAGGGAAACCAAATCCTGGGCTGCATTAGGAGAAGTGTGGCCACAAGGATGAGGGAGGTGATTCTCCCCCTCTACTCCACTCTGGTGAGACCCCACCTGGAGTACTGTGTCTATTCGTGGAGTCCTTATTACAAGAAGGATATGGACATGCTAGAGCGAGTCCAGAGGAGGGCCATGAGGATGATCAGAGGGCTAGAGCACCTCTCCTATGAGGCCAGACTGGGAGTAGCTGCTCAGTCCAGAGAAGAGGAGGCTCCGAGGTGACCTTATTGTGGTCTTCTAGTATCTGAAGAGGGCTACAAAAAAGCTGGGGAGGGGCTTTTTAGGATCTCGGTAGCGACAGGCCTAGGGGGAACGGAACAATGCTGCAGATGGGTAGACTTAGACTTGATGTGAGGAGGAAGTTCTTCACTGGGAGAGTGGTGAGAGCCTGGAATGGGTTACCCAGGTAGGTGGTTGGGTTCCCATCCCTGGAGGTGTTTAAAGCCAGGCTGGATGAGTCTGTGTCCTTTTAAGGTGAGATAGATCAGCAAGGCGAGGTAGTTGAGTTGCTTTTTACATGAGAGAGCAACTGGAAGTATTGAGTTCTGTCTAGGGGCGGATGAAGAGAGATTTGAGAGTTTATGGGTGCAGATCAAGGGGCAAGCTGGTGAGGGTGACACTGTTGTGGGTGTGTATTACAGGCCACCAGATCAGAACGAGGAAGTTGATGAAGTCTTCAATAGGCAGCTGACAGCAGCCTCCCAGCTACAAACCCTGCTTCTCATGGGGGATTTTAACTACTCTTATATTTGCTGGAGGGACCTATTCAAGAAAACCATCCCCAGTCCAGGAGGTTCCTCTAAGGCATTGGTGACAATTTCCTGATGCAAGTGGTGGAGAAGCCCACTGGAGAGGAGCGCTGCTGGACCTTGTACTCACCAACAAGAGGGTCTGGTTGAAGCAGTGAAGGTTGAGGGCAGCCTTAGTTGCAGTGACCATGAGATGATGTAGTTCAGGATCTCATGTGGTAGGAACAGAATACCAAGCAGAATCACAACCCTGGACCAACTTTGGTTGTTTCAAGCAATGGCTAGAGGCAGTCCCATGGGACAGAGTACTGGCAGGTAAAGGGTCCCAAAATAGCTGGTATCACTCAAAGACCATTTCTTTGAAGCACAACACATGTTCATCCAACAGGAAAAAAGTCAACGAAGAGGAAGAAGAAAGTCTGTGGGTCATGGAAGGAGGGGATGGCTGCTTGAGGTGATTATAAAGCTCTGGTGAGAGAATGTAGGGATGCAACTAGGAAAGCCAAGGTCTCCTTGGAATTCACCCTTGCAAGAGAGGTCAAAGGTAAAGAAAGAGCTTCTTCAGATACACTTCAGGCAAAACTAAACCTAGACACATTGTGGGAACCTTGCTGAATAAGCTGGGTGCCCTGAAGACAGAGGGTACAGAAAAAGCAGATGCAATGAACACTTTCTTTGCCTGCACCTATACTTCTGGAGCTGTCCTGATATCAAAGCCCAGACTGCTGATGCTCCAGAGGAAGTTGAGGCAAAAAGGAGCCTGCCTTGGTTGGTGAGGACTGGATTAGGGATGTGTTGAGCAAACTGAATGTACATAAATCCATGGGCCCTGATGGGATGCACCCATGCGTGTTAAGGGACATGGCGGTAGTCATTGCTGAACTGCTCTCTGTCACCTTTTCTAAGTAATGGGAATCAGGAGAGGTGCCTAGAGTCTGGAGGTTAGCAAATGTCACTGCAATCTTCAAGAAGGGTAAGAAGGAGAACCCAGGTAACTGTAGATCCATCAGCCTCACCTCCATTCTGTTCCTTTTTGGCTCTGACATCTTATGTCTTTGGACAGGTTGTAGAGTTAGACTAAGAGTAATTCAATGAATTTTAACAAAAATAAATGTGGAGTCCATCACTTGGGATGGAATAGTAGGATGCATCAATAAGGGCTGTGTAGTAACCAGCTAGACAGACTCCCTGGGGAGAAGTCTGCAGTTTTTGTGAGTATGGAAAGATGTATCTGCAGTGTGTCCAACCCTAATAAACGGTGTAAATTAGAAGCATTTTTCTTTACACTCCTACCATAAAGTACAAGATTGTTTTGAGTAACTTCTCTACTACTGGCCACACACCATTTAGTGTAGTCTCTCTGTTTAAATTTAGTGAGGGTTTTTATGATTGTTCTGTTTCTTTACTGTTTTGAAGATTGCTCAATCTTTGAAATACCACAATAAATAGAAATCTTGAATAGGAATCCTTCATTTGCAGCCTGTGAAATCCAACACTGAACTGTCTGCCTTTGCTATTAATATTACTCATGAATAATTCTCATTCATGAATGTACTTTATTTATCTTGGATGTTTTTAATCACATCCAGCATGCTTTGCCTGTTTTACTGACTAGAGTAATTTAAAAGTAGTGTCATGACTGGGTTTTTAGGACCTGCGGTAATGTAAATTGTAATTTTTAGTTCAATGACATTAAATGTAAAAATGTAGTGGGTATTCCTGATAGGTAATGCATGTAGTTGTAATTCTGTTGTTCCATTGTAACACTAAATGACAAACAAAATCACAGAATCATTGGAGATTGGAATGGGCATATAGAGAGTATATTCTGGTATTAGGACCATTACTGTGCCTTTGAATGTATATATCAGTTATCACTGTTTACTGTTGTGGTTAGTATTGGTGTATTCTATTTAAGAGACCTCCCCTGAGTACCCAAAATCAACCACCACAACATGAGTTGGTTGGAACTATTGATTATTCAGTGACGTGCTTCTGCAGTTCCACAAATAGATCAAATAATTATTAAGAGTTTTAGGTCTGTAATTAGAAACAAAATAGACAGGTGATATGTGCCTCTAATTCCACTGGTGTAAGGTATATCAGTCTAAGTGCATTTTCCTTCTCGACTGTGAAGCTGTCAAATGCCACTGTAACTGAATGAGAAATTCTTTATCTTCTGTTTGTACTTCAGGTATCTTTATCTGTTAAGAATTGTTTAGAAACTGCAATGTGAACTATGTTTGAGATTTTTTTCAGTGCTAGCTGATTAGAAACTATTGACGTTCTGTATTTTAAATATTTGAAGCAGAAAGTTAGGATTTGTAGCTGTCAACAAAATAAAGTTAATTTCAGTGCATGTGCTTTTCAATACTATTTTCTTGCAGATAGGCATATGACTGATAAATGTGTAGTGGGTTCTTGTCTGGATGCCCATGCTTCTCACCTTGGGTTGACATTAATGTTGTGGGTCAGAGAACCCAATTATATTTTAACCAAGAACTTTTAGTCAGAGTGTCAGAATCAAAGGGAGGGTTTAACAAAACCACTTAGGAATCTGTAGGCAATGAAATAACTGACTCAGTTTGGAGAAGAAAGGCACCAAGCCACTTTACTTCATTCACCCCACCAGCCACATCAGAGAATGATCCCACACAGGACTTAGATGCAGTCATATTGTGTTTTGTCACACTGCTCCTACACTGACTTGAGACAATTGTTGAGAAGATCTCTGCTGTAGACAGTTTCTGCTTCTCTCTTTGAAATTGCAATGGTCATCTGACTTCAGTCTCAGTCCTCATAAATCTTCAAAATTCAGAATTCTTACTGGTTCTCCAGTTGAACGCAGATAAATTAGTAGACCTTGACAGTTCTCCCTGCATGTAAATTTCTTCAGGAGTGACAACATTTTCTGTCAGCAGCAGCAATATAGCTCCAAACAGATAGCAAGACAGAAAAGGTGGAAGTCATTGAGGAGGAGGGAAGTGGATAGGATAGAAACTTTTCTTTTCCAACCCAGACTTTAAACTTTTCTGCAGAAAACACACAAATTAAACTTAGATTCTGCTCAGCCTTTAAAGCACAACACAGATGTCCCAGATGAAAGCTGTTTTCAGATATTAACTGTGTTGTGAGACAAACAGTCTTGTGAGAGAGGATGGTGGTGGTGAGGAGAGCTGATAGTGTTTTTGAGGCCTCTTACAGATACGTGACTGTATTTAATGAAAATCTGGTAAGAAACAAGGCCTAAATATTGAAAGTGGTTTCAAATATTTATGGACCAAATAGGAATGGAACCAGATATTTTATCATAACATTAAGACTCTACACTTTTCTCGAAATCATCTTTGCATCAGTACAACTCTGTACCACAAAGAAGCAAATGAAACACTGTGGCCTGGGATATGCAAGAAAAGGGATTAAATAGTGTATCTGTCTAAAGTGGTATTTAAAATGGAATTTATTATTCTATAGACAAATTTTGGAAGTCAAATATGTTCTTGCTCTTTGTTCCTTTTGCAGCTTGCTTCAGGTATTTATAGCTTTGCGTGTTCCTTGTGGAATCATCATACTGATACATTCCTACAACAAATTTGTGCAGGGGATGAAGCTGCAGCCATAAATTCACTAGAAAGAACCCTGTTATCATTGAAAGGTAATAATATGGAATGATATTAAATATAAGGAATTCAGTAAGTTTCTTCACAGTGAATGTATAGGATCTCTTTGTTAAAGAGAGCATTTTTAACAAAGTCATACGATTGGAAAAACACAGTAATTTTGGTTTGTTTTAGCTGTATCTTTAACAAGGCAGAAGGAGGATTGTTCACACAGAAAGTGAAAAGGCACTTGGGTTTCTTAGTAGGTACTGTTCCAATATGTGCATTGTAAGAAGTCAAATCTAGGTAGGAAAGTGGTGAGCATATCAAGATGTT
Source organism: Upupa epops (assembly GCA_013397515.1). Taxonomy (NCBI): domain Eukaryota; kingdom Metazoa; phylum Chordata; class Aves; order Bucerotiformes; family Upupidae; genus Upupa; species Upupa epops. Next base: position 36,227 of record VZRI01002339.1, on the reverse strand, counting down.
CTTTTGTGTTTTGTTTAGGCTTCCATCTGTCTGCACTAACGTCTGTCAGACTGGGAGCTGATCTGTGAATTTTGTTGTATTAAACTCACCTTATACTAAATGGAGAGGTCGATTTAGCACTCACTTTAGATTTTAGTATGATACTCAGTGGGATTAATACATGTCGTTATTGTACTTTGAAGAATTGATATGTTCATATGCACTGCTTGCTTTGTAGCTGATATCTGTCCTGAGTTCTAGAAGCGGCAGCATGTAGCTTCTCATCATTACTGACAGTAGTGAAACTGAGAAAATTCATAAGATTGCTTATGAACCTAGTTGAATGTGCTTGGCCCCTTTTTTAACTGCTTCAGAACTTTTTATAGATTACGGTTTTTGCAGAAGTATTCTTGATTCTTTGAGTTCTCTTATTTTACATATACAGATTTTTTTGAGTAATTTCAACAAGGTTAAATTCATGTTGGATATGGTTGCGGTGTTTTAAGGCCTGAAGTTAAATGTGTTTTTTGAAGTGGAGAATTTGAAGTGGAAAGAAAGGCACAACAACTGTAATTGTAATCATGCTGAAGTCTGTTGGAGAAAGAGATGAGGAATATCTACATGAGTAACTTTTTTTTCCCCTAGTGCTTCGTAAACTGACAGTCCATGGGTTTGTAGAACCCCACAGGAATGTGGAGGTGATGGTAAGTGATGTGTGTGTGTTTCTAGTTCCAGATTAGAAGACTTAAAAATTCAGGTGTTCTGAGATGTATGCTTGAAAATAATAGAAAGGCACACATTTGTGTTAGTTAATGATCAAAAAACATTCTCTGAGTTGTGTAAGCATCTCCCAGTCCCCAAACCTGGCTAATTTCTTGAAGGAATTGGATAAGAAAATGGTAAAGCATATGTCTATGCTTCTATACACCTCCCTGCTGTCTCTGTGGTACTAATAAGGTCTGTTTGGACCATCTATGTAGTCTGCAAGCTAGCTAATTATTTGTTTATTGAGAAAATTGTCGTAAGTTAAAAACTTTAGTTCACTTGAAAGTCATAAGGCAATGTCTTAATTCAATTAAAATGTGTTACGAGCTAAGCTTGATTCAACTTTATTCTCATAATTCAGTGCAAAATAAGTTTCATTTTCAAATGTATTTTTTTCAGGGTTTTCTACATGTGATGTTTGAGCGGCTAAAACAGTTTCTGGAGTGTAGTAAGTATCTTGGTATTTTTGCTTGTATTGATTGTTTAGTATTAGAAGCTGGATGAAAAAGTAATGCAGTTTAGTGCTTCATCAACAATCTTTTACCTATTTTTTTACAAGTGCAAAGCTATTGCTTTAAATGCTGCTGAAATTGCCAGAAAAGAGCAGTGGAGATGTCCTCTTATTTCAACAGACTAAAATCACACTAAAATTGATGTGGATAATGCTAATGGAAAAAAAACTCCCATAAAATCTTCAGCCACAAATTGAAAGTATCTATATTAAAATTTGTTGGTTCTACTAAAACCCAGATCATCTTGTATTTTCTTCTTTGGGAGAGTTTTGATTTTTTTTTTCTTCCTGCAATTTGAGATATATTTTGGTTCATGTCAGATGGGACATAAAGACTGCATTCAGCTTTCTATACTCTAATGGAAAAGTAGTAGTCTGGGACAGGCATCCACCGCTTTAACACAGCTGACAAAAATGTAATCGCAACTGGCAGGTGTTAGTGCTTCTGCAGGGAATTTACCTAGCAAAAAATGAGATTTTTGACAGTGTTGCAGCAGGTCATTCATTTGTTTGAAGCTGTCAGGTCATCTCTTTAGGGTTGAACAGCACTTTTTTTGAGAATAGATGCCAAAGGGAGTAGAAATAAATTGGTTTTGTTTATAAAAATGAAAGAAGTACTTAGCTGAAGAGGCTATACTAACCTGAGAGGGCATGATGTGGGCTCTCAGTAACTGTCCCTATGTTCAATGCCTGAATAACATACCTTTTTTGGTCTTAGAAAATGCTCTTTTTTGCCCTTATTTTGTTTTTGGCAAGATTGTTGCCTCTCTGTTACAGTCTGAATTGAAGCCCATGCCATTGTCAAGCTTAGTAGTTGTGGTAGTGCCCTAGAACATGAGGATACCTGAGCTTGAATATCTCAAGAACTGAGCTGAACCTCCTAGTATCTGTGTCTCTCATCAACAGCCAGTTTTGTAAAAGCAGAAATGATTATCTTAGAAGATTAGTGTTTACATTTATTGTATCATATTTTTGTCTGTGTGCCTTCATTTTGCTTTTATCTGTTTCTTGTCAACTCAGAATGTTTTCAGTGTCAATTTATTTAAAGCTACATATCTAGAAAAGCACATATTATAGAGTAAGGATATACTATTGTTTTAATAAGAGGGACTTTTCATTCTTTGATATTTATATTTTATCTATGTTAGCATGTACTTGCATTATTTTACACTGTCTTTTATCATTGAATTGTCTGATGTCCCAGCTGTTTTATTCTGACCAGTTACAGTGAATTTCACTGCAGCAGGGAGTAACTGTTACAGGTTCCCCCCCTTAGTATAAATTATCTTTAATTTTACTTAAAGTGTATTGTACCATAGAACTCTTTATGGCTGCTGTTATCCCTGAACTACAGAGGCCAAGTTGTTCTCCAGTATAAACTTGTTTAGACTTAGCTATCCAGAAAGAAAAGTCCGAAAAAATGATAGTTGTTAAATATCTGATTTACCAGGTAGAAGTATAAGAGCAGAAAATATATGCAGAGATCGTCTAGAAAAGACTATAATTCTGTTCACTAAAGTGGTAAGTAAATCTCCATTCAGTTACTGCACAGTTCACTGTTCAGAGGAGCAGTCCACATTCAGTTATGTATGTGGCTTAAAGCTGGTGGGCTTCAGATTAAAGAAACTGAAGGTACTGCAACTTAAAACTTCTCTGTTTGCAAATAGATTTTGGAAATTTTTCTCAAGAAAAGCATGTGTGTTCAGTTATGCTAACATACATTGCAGGAGTGAAGAATAAATTCCTCTAGCTCAAAATTAATTGCATTTCGTAAGTAAATTCTTTAGCTAAAGTTTTTCTCAAACAATGTGGAAGAGTTGCTATGTAATCTCCTGATTGATCAGAGAAGGGAAACCACGAACTCAGCTTCAAGGATTCACTTGGGTCAAATTAAGTAGATGTAGCACCATAGGTCTGCACAAAAGTCAGCTTTACTGAAGTTACTAGATGCCATCCTCACAAAGTAGAGAAGAGAAAAGGGAGAAGAGGCAGGGTAGGTAACAGGTGAGATCATCAGTCCAGACTGCAGTGGTGTCTGGGATGCTTGGAATCCTACTTACTTCTTGACTCCACAGATCTCTGGTTTCTCTGACTTAGTTGGTTTCTTGGCATAGTGGGCTTTATGGATAGGGAGTGGGGAGGGTAGTGGTCCATCACCCTTCATTTCCTCAGTCTCACAGATTTTTTTGATGTCTCCAGCAGTGCTTTTGTCATTTTCTCAGCATGGTTGCATGCTGGGGGGTGGGTTTATAGCTTGTCATATTTTCACCACACAAGCATACTTTAGCAGATAAAATGATGGTGTCTCAGTTCCTGCTTGTTCTGTTCATGCTTGCAGAGCACATATCTCTGCCAGCTTCAGGGTCTTCCACATTACCCTGCTTATAATTTATCTTCTATTTGCTTACAATTGTTTGAGCCATCTTCCTTGTTGTTAATGAGAGTGACGTCCTCAACCCTGTGGCTCAGACATCGTCCGTGTTGTACTTTCTTCCTAGGTGGTGATTGTTATATAGCAGAGAGAAAGGGGAAGGAGAAAAGATGGTACAGAAGTACATACATTTTACAATTGTAATGTCTATCATTATAAATAAGAATCCACAGAAGATTACAGAACCAGTGCTTTGTTTTCCCTACCTTGTGAGTCTGAGAGACTCGATTGCCAGAGCTGTCCAGGATCCATTGAGCTGAACAGCTGGCTGTAGTGCCCAGATGATTTTACCTGTGCTTCTTTATAAGTGGTGGAAGCATAATAGACAGTAATGCAGCATTCTTCTGTAGTAACTGTCCATGTATCCCTTATTCTTTAAAAAGTAAGATACCTAAGAATTTGTGTAGACTTCCATCTACATTCTGTTGTGCAGTGTAATGGTTTAGGGAGGGGTTCTCAGTCTGTTTGGCTTGGTGCCTGTAATTGTAGCACAACAACCAGCCCTCACTGAGCGTTTAACAAGTAATGAAGCAACTTTGCTAGAAAGCAAAGTGTATTGAATCCATCACCAATAAGAAAAGGAAAAATCCCCGAAAGGTAAAACGGAAACTGTATCACAATGCCTTTACACGCACTCTGAGAGAAATGGGAGACAGCTAACACATCAGGTTTTGGCCTTAGATTATTGCTCTTGGGCAAGAGAGTGTACACCAACACTCATACCACAAAAGCCACACAATTACACCCAGCTTTCCAGAAGAGAAAGAGGTGGAGCTGGGGCGTGACAGGAATACAGCAGAAAATATACATCTGGTGCATGTGGAAAAGTTCCTTTTCCTGATCCTCATGCAGACATCAGTACTCTATGACATCTCTGGCATACTTCTAGCTCCCATCAGCTCAGGGCTCTTCTTTGAGGCTATAGTAGTGTCAGATGTATACAACAGGGTTCCAGACTCTGTTTGTCAAAGGCTTAAGAGAGCAGTATTTGTGATCTTTCTTTCTCTCTCTCAGGAGAGGAATCTCTCAGTGGCAGAGTATACAGGATCTTTGCCAGTCCTGGTGAGGTAAATATAACAGGGTGCTGGTCTGTTAATGGCAAATAGGCTTTGCGGAGTTTTGTCCAAGGGCTTTCTACAGGCCTTATGCAGAGCCTTTCTTCTCACTGTGGTCAGAAACCAAGGGAGGTAGAGGGTTAAGACCTCACCTCTGTCTGGCATCTTCAAAG